>CAJVQA010004076.1:0-18191 GCA_910591915.1 Cetraspora pellucida | reverse complement strand
ATCCCGTTTACTTAGTACGTTTTTGAGATATTACATAAGGTGTTATATAACATGGTGTTATAAATATAATTTTCCTTTTTTAAATAAATTACAAAAAAGCTATTAATCTTAAATGCAAAATACAAAAAAAACACTACTTTGAACTAAATATCAATATGCAAGAAATCTAAGCACTTCAAAACATTTATGCAAAATTATATAAGCCTGTTCTGCAAATCCTTCCAACACTTTTACTATCTTCTTCAAAAATTTTCTTAATTCAAAACACAATACCTAATCCTATATACTAAAATCAACAATCAACTTATAAATTTATTCAAAAAAATATTATTTTTTAATTCAAACAACCTATATTTCTATTTTGATGCCTCAATAATAAACTCAAACACACAACATCTCTACTAGTATTGCTTGAATACTTGAAAATAATATATAAATCAAATTTAATGTCTTTATAACTTATATGCTAAACTTCATAATAGCAGAACTAGCAATTCTTATTTCTCTTTTTCTTATCTTATTTTTTAATTACTAAATTCATTTTTATCTTAATAATTTATCTACTATTCAAACTCTTATATATTCAATATTCTATAACTACAACTTACAAACTAACCAAAATAATTAGAACATTATTTATATTCTAAACTTTTTAACTAAATATAAGAAAATTAACTGCATTATGCATAAGATTTAATTCTATTTAAATAATATTTTATATAATATAGTTAACATTCTAACTAAACATAAAGCTAACAAACTGAGTTTAAACTTAATCTTAATTACTTCTATTTGACTTCTTTTTTTATTTAAAACCAAATTGCAATTATATACAAATTATATAAATTTTATAAAAACTTATTTTAATTCAAACATTTAATAAACTTCTTTAACTCAAACTATTAAAAAACCTTTTTATTATAAATATTTAACTACTAATTAAAATTATTAACTCTTAAAACTTCAATCTAAATCTATATTTTATTAAAAACAAAATACTGCTCAATAACTTACCAACAATGTCTAATTTAAATACTTACTATTTTACTCTTTATTTAACTCTAAACTGCTCATATTGTAACCAATATGAAAATACTAAATATTTATTAAAATGTTCTCTTTATTTATATAACCTATATAATATTCTTATTGGCAAAATAACAAATATTCTAAACTCATTAAACTTATCAGAAACATCATTATATACAATAACACAAATTCTTAATTTATATAATACTTTCTCAAACTATAATGCAAACAATATATTACTATTACTTGTTCAGAGCATATTAACTCTAGATCATTATATATAAACAATTACAGCTTATTTTTAAAAAATCAACTAACAATTTTTTTGTATTTTTATTAAATTTATTACTTGGTTCAATTTTATTAACTAACAAACTTAAAATATTAAACAACATAAGTAAGAATTAGCATAAAAAATTATTGTCTTAACAAAAAAGAAAAACAATATTTACTTTTCTATTTTAAAACAAACTAACTCTAATAATACTATTATTTTTAATACTAATATAAAATATTTTATTTTTAAAACTCTTTTTCAAAATTTTACTATATATATTTGCTTTTATTAAATTAACAATTCTAAGAGTTTCTTTATTTCTTCTATAGTTAAATATTAACAATAGTTAATTTAACTAATAACAGAAAATAAAAAAATAATTTTACACTAGATATAATTAAACATATATAGCAACAATAGTATAGTTTAGAAATAAATTTTTAGTTATACATTATATCTAATTGGTATATTCATGTATTATTTTTTTTTTTACTTAATATTATATATATAAATAAATAAATAATTTTAATTTGTTTAATTCTGTTAATTTAACTATAAAAAACTAAATTTTTATTATTTCAAAATATTTGTTATAAAAAATTCATTATCTTAAGCATTAACTGTAATTTAATTTTTTTAATTATTAGATTTTAAATTAAATCTTTTACAAAACTTATTATAATTAACTTTTCATAAATGCATATTATTAAAACTAAACTTTTAAATATTTGTATTTAGAAAACAATAATAAAAATATATTTATAAAAGTTTAGTATATTGTATATTTGAACAAGAAAATTAATATCCATTTAAAAAATTTATATATATATTTAAAAAAAATGCAAATTGGTGTAGTAGTTAGGTTGTCATTCTCTAAATGACAGGTCTAAGGTTCAAATCCCACCTATGATGAAATTTGGAAATTATATTTGCATTATAGTAACTGTCTTCTGTTGATTAGTTGGCCTCATGTGACTGTTATTCAAATATACCAAGTCAGGTTCTACTGATATTAGGAGCTCAGGCATCTATGCAAAGTGTAATGTTACATATACATAAAGAAATATATAACCAGTGTTGCATAAGACTTCAGTGCAAACTCACAATAAGACCATCAGATGTAGAAGACCAAGAAACTGAGATGACAGAAACTCACTTGGAAATTCCCAAGTAAAGAGGTAGCATAAACTTTTGATGATACCATTGGACTAGTTAAAGTCCACAAAACATCTTAATAGGAACTAAAAATTAAAACTAGATATTAAATATATATAGAAGAGCATATAATCAACCAGGCTACTAGATTCACCAGAGAAAAAGAATACAGAAGTATATCATACTAAGTTATCTGAATTGGTAGTCTAGAATAAGACTGACAGTTCTAAGTTGTAGCTAGTAGAGGATGATGAAAAAGATGTTGAGAAGATAGGTACTATGGTTTTAGTAAACTTTACAAGAATAGAAATAATGTAATATAGCAGTTAAACAGATAACCCTTATAACTACAAGTATTAAGTAACTATAACATGTTATATAAAACTAGGTCTATATGTGTAAGATATAAAGGCTCTAGTAAGTTTTCTATTGAGAATAAAGTAGTCCTAAGGGTAATGACTAGCATCAGAAACTTGAATAGGTATAGCTTTGAAATGTTCTTATAATACAAGAAGGATTGTATATGCAAAGGGTTTAAATAAACAAGACTTCTAGTTAGCTTACAGGTATGGCAACTAGTATAGAACTTATATAGCAATATGTAAGTGAACTACTTAAATTAGGTACTAAAAGTGCATATGTGACTAGTTATAACCTTTAATGTAAGGGAGTTTCTGAAGGCTTCTGTTTTCTAATATACTTGAATAAAAATGTCACATTTTCCAAGATAGGAACTTTAATTATAAAAAAAAAAATAAAAATAAAAAAATATAAATTGACTGTATTTGAATTATTTTAAGAACTTTTGAAATATTTTAAAACATATTTTACTATTTTTCAAATTTTTTTTGAAACTTTTTTTTTCAAAATATTTCATATCAATTACAATTATTGTAAAATATTTTGCTATATAAACTCATAAACTGTTTTTATTTATAAACAATAGATTATATAAAACAATTAACAATATTTTTACAATTATTAAAAAAATCATTGTCATATTTGGATAGGCTTCTAAATAATTATAACAACAATTTTTTTGCATCATTAGCAGTTTTTCTGCAATTTGATTGGATAAAATTTTTTAGCCAATCAAATTGCTTAATTTTATAAAAGTTTGACTATTTTAGAATTGATAATTGATAATATATAGTAACTAACAAAAATAATACCTGATTTGCAGATCATCACATGTAAGCAAATAAAAGAGTTATGTGTACTTCATTCTAACAAATTTTAGGACAAATTTTTTTTATTTTTTGCTTTTTGATATTAAAGAAACCAAGCATATGCAAAAGACTTGTTTTTTTAATAAAAATATTATGCAAACAAATGACAAAAAAAGATCCTTACTTATATTAGTACAATGAGTACTGAACAAGTTATTTACAATATTAAGCATAACCTAACAACAGTCTGAAGATTTTTACAAAAATACAGAAGGATCAAAAAAATCAAGAATTTATCTTGGTTCAGATATCTTTTTGTCTTAAAGAAGTAAGAAAAAACTGCTATAGTAAAAAAAACATTAAAGGAAAGACATATGACACTGTTCAAAATTATAAAGGATTTAAATCTTCAATGTAATATACAGACTGTAACTAGGACCTTATACAATGTTGAACTTAATTTTTATATCATTGCTTTGAAACCTTTTTTGTTTAGTAGTTATATAGAAAAATGTATAAAATAGTATAATCAGAATAAAAATAAGGATGCTTATTATTGAAAATATATTATTTTTTCAAATAAAATGAATATAGAAGTAGGTAAACAAAAAACTCTCTCTTGTTCTTCATTTTTTTATAAGTAAAGAATGACCAATATACAAAATAATCAAAAACTCATATAACACATTTACAAAAAAAATAACAAAGACTAAAACCCTTGTACTCAGAAAATAAAAGCAAGCTTGCTTAGCCATGTCAAGTATTCTAGTTAGTAATCAAAATAGAAAGATTAAAAAAGCAAGAACTTTAAATGCAAAATCTGTTATATCTTGCAATATAAAAGCAAACAACAAAGAAAACATAGAAGTTTTAAAGATTTCTCACAATAGCACTGAGAGTATTAACAACAAAACAGAGCATAGAAATCTTAACAGTGAACAAATAATTAAAAACACAAATGCAAATCATGACACCAAAAGAAAGACAAAAGTAGTGCAAGAAGAAATTACTCTGTCTACTTTATTCAACAAAACATGTCAAAATATGGCAAAACAAACAGAACTTGTGGCTACAGTCAGTTACATATCAGAACATCAAGCAAAATAAATAAAGCATGTGGCTAACATGAATTACATGACTAACATGAATCATAAGATAGAACATGCTACTGATCATAAGACAGAGCATACTAGTAACCAATTAATCTCAAAGGATTTGTTTGCAAAATCTAGACAGTGGTCAGATCTTTTCACAAAACTTAAAAGAGGAAAGGCAACTTACTCAACTTATTCACCTAGAAAGAGGCTAAATACCAAAAATAAGAATGTTCTAATTTTTGAAATTCATAGCTTAGAAAATATTCCTACTATTGATATAGTAAAGGCAATGCAAAATAAAATAGGTAAAGACCTAATTGCTATTAAACTAATAATTATCAAAAACAAAAGAACTCATCTAGAAGTGGTTTTCTCAAATGAAGAACAACAATAGTACTATGCAACTGAGGGCTTAACAATTTTTAAACAAAATATTCAAGGATATATCCCAATTAATATCAGACGTAATTTTTTGTCAATTAGGCTTTATAATATCCCAATAGGTAAAAAAGACTTTATTTTAGAACATATTAAGAAGGCCTTTTAAGATATAGGTACTATATCTTCCATTAAGCTACTAGTTTATAAGAGAACTTCAGTTCTCTTAAACCAATGAATGGTAATTTTCAAGACAACAGATGACCTAGACTTTGCAAATAGAATTTCAAGATTTACATATGTTTGGAACCACAAAATAACAACAGACTGGAGAGAAGCTCCAAAACTCTGCTACTTTTGTGATAAAACAAGATATATCAAAAAGGAATGTTTAGAATATAAAACATTAGTAAAAATCAGAAACCTTTATAAGAATCACAAAATGCAAAAAAAGCAAGAAAAGAAACAACTGCTTTAACAAAAAAAAGAGTCTCTGATATTAAGCCCAGAGAATTCATACAATCCAAAAGATGAATGCAACATGAGTATAGATGAACTTAAAGAGAACATTAGTCCAACTGATTTAAAAATAGAAGAAGAAATCAAATCAGAACTGTTATAGGTTGAAACAGTAGAAGCACAGAACCAAAATTAACTAAATAAAATACAAGAGCTGAGAATTGTTTCTGTAAAAAGAGATAACCCTATTTCCAATCTGAATTCATTATCAGACCCCCTGGTGATCTCATATAACAATAATTTGAATCAAGCATTCAAAGACAGAGACAGCTTTACTTTGGTCTCTTCAAAGAAAAAATTCAAGAGTCATTCAAAATTTATAAACTCACAAGACAATAATAACAGACCCAAAAATAACCTAAGGGTCAGAAGGAACCCTTACTAAGCTATTCTTCATCTATACTATCAACCCATTTATCATGGTTAAAAAAATCAAAATTGCAACACTAAATGTCAAAGGTTTAAATAATATGGACAAAGCATACAGAACTTTAACTTTACTAAAATTCTATCACTTAAATATAATAATGCTCCAAGAAACAAATTTAGAAAATCCAAATACTAGAAAATTTTTGCAACAACAATGAAGTCATTGCTCATATTGGACATCGAAAACTGCAATACTAGCAGGTAACAAGAATATTACACTTACGAACATTAAGAACTTACATAATGAACAAGTTATTACTACAGAACTAGTTTATAAACAACAGCTATTCAAGGTTATCAATGTTTATGCACCTCCAAATATTGAAGATAGAACTAATTTCTTCAACAACTGGGCTCCTCAAATAGATGAAAATTTTATAAATATTTTAGCAGGAGATTTTAATACAAATCTTGATTCTCAAATTAACAGAATTAGCTGCTCATCTTTTACTAGTGATCCTATAAAAAAAATGCTTAAAATTCTTACTACAGAACTTATAGATACAGCAAGCCTAATACAAAGAAAAGAATTCTTTGTTATCTACTACTAAAACACAAGAAGTGGTCACAAAATAGCTACAAGATTTGATTATATCTTTATCAATACTAATTATGATCAATACTGCAAATATGTTACAACTCAATTTGGAAACTTAAATCATCTGCTAGTAGAATGCAAGCTCCATTTAGCATCTACTTCTATTAAGACCAAACAGTAGAGATTTGACAAAAACAGTTAGAACAACCTATTACTCAGAGCAAAAATAATTGAAAAAGCTCAAAACATTGTTGACTTTTCCAAATAGGATTTATATAAATGCAAAATATAGTCAATCGCAAGAGCATTCAGACCTCAACTATCACCAGAAAAGAAAATTCAAAGACTTTAAAGAAAACTAACTAAAATCAACAATGAAATTGCTAAAGAAAAAAGGTCAGCAGAGCTACTTGCAGCTTGTGATAGTATTAACACTCAACTACAAGATGAAATTCAAGATCTGTCGAACAAATAGCAAACTAAGTCAAACACCAAATGGATAGAGGAAGGAGAAAAATCTACTAGGTTTTTCTATTCATTTTACAAAATTAGAAATAGCATATCAGTTAAAGACAAAGTTCAAATTCCTAATAGTAACCAAGCCCAAGGCCTCTCAGATGTTCAGCATTACATAAAAAAAGTTTATTAAGATATATACAAAGCAAAAGAAGTAAACAAAAATGCAATGAATTTCTTTACACAAAACCTATCATCAGTAACAATGTCACATAACCAGGTCCTAACTAAAGACATCTTAGAAGAGGAAGTTAATGCTATAATTAACCAGCTTTCAAACAACAAAGCACCAAGGTTGGATGGTCTTAATTATGAATTTTACAAAGAAATTAAAGATGAAATCCTCCCAATAATAGTCAAATTGTTCAACTACTGCCTGAATTCAGGCACAGTACCAAGGTCTTGGACTAAAAGTATTATTATGTTAATACCTAAAAAATCAGATAATCTCTCTAATCTTAACAACTAGAGACTAATCTCATTTACAAACTGTAACAACAAAATATTTATGAAGGTCCTAGCTAACAGAGTTAATCTTATCTGTAAAGAAATGATTGGTCTAGCACAGCAAGCTTTTATAAAAAGAAGATCAATTATTGATACAGCACTAGACATTATTATGACAATGAAAAACTAAAATAACCAGACTCTCCCACATTGACTACTGCTGCTAGATCAGCAAAAGGCATTTGACAGAATCAGTTATGAATTTATAGTGCAAGTGTTAGATAGCATGAGTTTTGATTACAAGTTTACAAGAATTATCAGATCTATTCTTGATTCACAGACAGCTCACATCTCAGATGCAGACTATAGATCAGAGTCAATAAAAGTAGAGAGTAGAATATGACAAGGGGACTCTCTTTCACCTCTTTTATATATTATGGCCTTAAACTCTCTAATTCTAAAAATTCAAGAAGAACTAAAGGGCATACAAATTTTCAAACATTAGCAGCATATGCTGATGACTTGATAATAGAAATTAGTTCTCAACAGGATTGGAAAAAGTTATTAGTAATTCTCCAAAAATTCGAAGTAACAGCTATTACTAAAATCAACTTCCAAAAGTTTAGTCTTGTCCTAATAATATCAGAAACTAAAAAAATTAGTCTTCTGAACCAAGACCTTTTCAAAACTGCAAATAAAAGCAGCCAGTTAAGAATTCTAGAATTTGAAGTCAATATTAGAGGAGATCTGCAAAAACAAGTCTAGAATACAATAACTTAAAATATTAAAACCAAAATAGAAAAAATCTTAACCAAAAATCTGTCTTTCAAAAGAAAGATCCTTTTGTCCAAATCACTACTTATCTCTAAAATATGGTATATGATATATTTATTACCAACTAGCAGAAAACAGTTAGACAAAATTAATACACTAGTCTCAGGCTAAATTAAAAACAAGTTTAGACTGCTCTGAAATACTCAACATTTCAGTTAGATTATGACAGAGAAGAACTAGATACTCCTGTACTTAAAGACATATTAGACTCTAGGCTTGGTTCAATTTGGGTTAAGTTAATTTCAACAAACAGCTTATAGGCTAATATCGAAAGAACATTAATTTTACAAAACCTTCAGACTAAAAAAAATCTTACTGTATTAGCGGCTCTTACTAAAATATCAATAAAGCTTAAGAAGTAACTAGATTACTAGAAGCTATACCTAACAACATGAAAAAGACTTAAAGGAACTATTTTAGCAACCATCAATTGGTCATGGAATATTATACAGCTAAAAGTTAGAGAAAGTATAGAAAACCAGTTTACAGTACAAAGAGCTACTGAATTCCTCAAACAATGTTCAATAAAACCTACTATTTCATAAGCATTACCAAGTCTATAAGATGATGCTAAAAAATCTTCTAGTTGGTTTTAGTGCAAAGACATGCTTAACAAGAAGAAGGATATCTTTTGAAAACTCCAAAATAATGCATTGCCATTGGGATATCATCTTATACACTTTAATAAAGAAATAAATGGAAACTGTCTAAATTGTGTAGATAAAAAACAAACCCTGAGTCACTTTGTTGTGAATTGTGAAATAAGCCAAGCATTTTGGAAAGAAAGTTACAACATTCTACAAACTGAAGCAGGAGAAAAGTGTTCACAATCTTTAGAAGAAAAACTAACAGTATCAAATATAAAAAACCAAGAAAAAAGAAAAGCAACACTATGACTTCATATTACAATAATATATGAAATCTGGCTATGATATATTCAAGCCAGATGGGAAAATAATATTATATTAGAAAAAACTATAAAGAATATTTCAAAAACAAAAATTCAAAAAATTTTAAAAATTTTATATAATACTTCTAAAAGTAAGGTGAAAATCAAAATGATCAAGTTCTTAAAACTAAAAAAATATAAATAAATTAACTAAATAGTTTGTTAATAATATATTTTTAGTATACTAAATAAAATACATCATTTCATGTTTAAAAAAGAAAAAAAAAATAAGTAAACAATTCCACCAAATTTATATATGATATTATGTGGATAAAAAATACAAACATGAGTGATTGTAATCAAATTTTAGAAATAGAAGGGTCTTGATAATGGTTTGATCATGTTTTATTAATAACATCAAAGATCCCATAGTATTTTTTGATGATTACAAAGGTCCCAAGCAAAAAATTAATAAAAACATTTATACCAAGGTGTTAAACAACCATCTTATACTGTTTTTAGTTATAATCTATTTGTTAAACATCCCCCATTTGATTTTTCAGCATGACAATGCTTCAATTCATAAGATGTCAGATTGACTAAATTCAAAAAACATTGATTATATGAATTGGTCCTCACAATCCTCTGACCTTAACCCCATAGAAAATATTTGGAAGATCGTGAAGGACAATATTCAGAACCGTGATGACTTCCCAAGGAATAAATCTGACCTTAAAACGACCTTACAGGAAGCATGGTTAAATTTGGATACGTCGGTTCTTCGTGTCGTTGCAGACTCAATGACACGAAGAATCGACGCTATCACAAGTGTAGGAGGTCACTCAGTGAAATATTAAATAAATATAAAAAAAAAATTTGATGTATTTGCGGTCAAAATTAAATAAATAAAAATTTTATTTTTTGATCAAAAATCGGGCGTTACTTTTGTTGGCTATTGT
Organism: Cetraspora pellucida; assembly: GCA_910591915.1. Lineage (NCBI taxonomy): Eukaryota > Fungi > Glomeromycota > Glomeromycetes > Diversisporales > Gigasporaceae > Cetraspora > Cetraspora pellucida. The sequence goes on along the minus strand of CAJVQA010004076.1, from coordinate 7,955 downwards.
ACCAGTTCAAATAAAATAAACCAATTAGCCAATTAGACGAACTTCTTTCCTATGACATATAGCTATACATGCTTAATAATAGTCACCTGACTAATTGTTAATGTCATAACGATAAACCACTTCGAGTCCAGGTTGTGCAATTTCTCTCATTGGATTATAAGATGCCACGACATTCCCGTTCTAGAAGTCGGTCCCGTTCCCCACATAAAAGAAAAAAGCATTCACATAGACATGAAAGAACTCGGAGTCGGGAGCGTGCTAAGGACGTTACAAGTGAAAAATCCAAGGATCGAAGTCGAAGTAGAGATAGACGCAGCGGGCGTGACAAAGATCGCCATAAAGACGATAGAGAACACAAACGCTCCCGGCACTCGAAAAGTGAAATTGAAAAGGAGGATGTACAGCTGAGGGTACAAAATTCAAAAGAGAATGAAGAAAAAAAAACGCGAGCTGTTAGCTCAGCGGACAGCACGATTTCACAAGAATCTAAAATTATCGCGAGATCTTCAGGCGCTATTTTACCCGGGGCTTTATCTGAAGAACCTCGAAATAACGCGACTGGGGAAGGTACTAATGGAGATTCAGACACACAAATGCATGCTACAAATCAAAAGGTAAACAAGTAAATTATATACAGTTTCACAGTTTGCGGTATTTATCGAATATTTGGTTTCCAATATACAGCCAGTTGATTCGACTACGTCTGCGACAGTGGCAGCCCTACTCGATCAAGAAGAAAAAATTCGGCAAAGAAGAGAACGAGTTGAGCAATGGCGAAGAGAAAGGGAGGCTGTGAAAATGGCTGAGGAAGCAGCTAAAATAAAGATGGCTGCAGATACTAGTCAATTATCATCTGTTAATGAGGAAGAAATGCAACAAAATCAAAACAAAGGTTGGACTTTAGATGATGAAGAAGAAGATGAAGCAATGGAAGTAGATGGTGCTCCAGGTGAATAAGCGCATTCTGTCTTTTATAAAATTACCATTTAATTATTATAAAACTTACCTTTGTTCTGTCGTAGATACTGTGGATTTGATGCCAATACCAAAACCAGTAGATAAAACTGATTCATCATTATTTCCAGTTAGAAGAAATCCTCTGCTTGGACTTGGAAGTAAGAAAACTACAAGTGTTAAAGGAAAAGCTAAAGCAGGGCCTGGTGAAGATGAGGAAAAACATTCAACGTCCACGAAAGCCCAAACCTCGACGGACTCTGGCAACCAATCAATGCAAACAAATAACGTAGATGAAGAAGATCCGTTGGATGCTTTTATGAAAGATGTTGAAGTCGAAGTGGAATATTTGAATGAGCAAGACAAAAAACGTGCTAAACAGGCGGCAAAAGGAAGGAGCAAGCTTGAAAAACTGGAAAATGTTCAAGAGGAAGATTATGCAGAAGAGGAATTTGGAAGTGACCCTGAAGACATCCTAGCGTAAATACATTTCAGCAATTGATCTAATCTGCAATTTGAATTATTAAAAAATTTTTTTCAATAGTTTGGCAGCTAAAAAACTCAAGAAAAAAGACCTAGCTGCAGTAGATCATACACAAGTCAAGTATGAACCTTTCCGCAAGGACTTCTACATTGAACCTCCAGAAATGCACGACCTAACACCTGATCAAGTTGATCTTATTAGGGTTGAATTAGGAGGTATCAAAATTCGGGTATGAATTCGGATTCACTTTATTTCAAATGCTTCTTTTTTTTCATATATTTATTATAATCTTTTTGCAGGGAGTTGATTGCCCGAAACCAATTCAAAAATGGACTCACGCTGGATTACCTGCTGCATGGTAACCAATCATCATAGTATACGCTTTGCGATAGGTTCTGGATTCTATTAACGTTATCATTCTATGGTCGAATTGTTAGTTTGCATGTAATAAGAAGGTTAAATTTCGAGAAGCCAACGCCAATCCAATCTCAGGCCATCCCTGCTATTATGGCTGGTCGCGATGTTATAGGTGTTGCCAAAACAGGAAGCGGTAAAACAATAGCTTTTCTTCTTCCAATGTTTCGACATATCAAGGATCAACGTCCACTTGAGCAAATGGAAGGGCCTATAGCCATAATCATGACACCCACAAGAGAATTGGCAGTGCAAATACATAAAGAATGCAAACACTTTTTAAAAGGATTAAATCTTCGAGTATTGTATATCATTGCAGTTAATTACTAGAATAACTTAATTTATTCCATTGTTTTGTTAATATGACTATACTTACCCTTGATTAGGCTGTATGCGCTTATGGAGGTTCACCAATTAAAGATCAAATTGCCGAACTTAAACGTGGTGCTGAAATTATTGTTTGCACTCCAGGGCGCATGATTGACCTTTTGTGCGCAAATTCGGGACGAGTCACTAACTTGAAGCGTGTTACTTATCTGGTATTGGATGAAGCAGATCGGATGTTTGATATGGGATTTGAGCCTCAGGTCATTACCATAATACTCTAATATTTGTGTGAAATTAATCATTATTATTCTCACTATTGCAAATTCAATTGTTCGTAGGTCATGAAAATTGTCAATAATGTCAGGCCTGATCGTCAGACAGTGTTGTTTTCTGCAACATTTCCTCGTCAAGTATAAAAATTTTGACATATATACTAAATCGCTTGTTAATATATGTAAGAAATTTATCTGAATTTTTTTATTAATAGATGGAATCTTTGGCTCGTAAAGTTCTTAAAAAGCCACTTGAAATTACAGTTGGTGGACGCTCTGTCGTTGCCCAAGATGTAAATCAAATAGTTGAAGTACGCGAGGATAATACTAAATTCGTTCGTTTACTTGAGATATTGGGACAACAATATAATGATGACCCAGATGCCCGAACTTTAATCTTTGTTGATCGTCAAGAAGCAGCAGACAATCTTTTACGTGACCTAATTCGCAAAGGTTACCCATGCATGTCACTGCATGGTGGAAAAGTAGTTATTTTATTACTAATTGTGAATTTTAGATATGAACATTAATTGTTGACGATAGAATTGTTTTGTTAATTCAAGGACCAACTAGATCGAGATAGTACTATTGCAGACTTCAAGTCTGGGGTATGTCAGCTGTTAATTGCCACATCTGTCGCCGCGCGTGGCTTAGACGTTAAGCAATTAAAGCTTGTTATCAACTTTGAATGTCCAAACCACATGGAAGATTATGTACATCGTGTTGGCCGAACAGGAAGGGCAGGTAATAAAGGTACTGCGTATACATTTATTACCCCTGAGCAAGATCGGTATGCGATGGATATCGTTAAAGCGTTGAAATTAAGTGGAGGACATGTGAGCCCCGAATTGCAGCAGCTTGCTGATGGTAATAAAAATTATTATTATTCACTATAGGCTTTCCTAAATGCAACCTTTCTAAGCACTATAATTAATTTTCACCAATCCAAGCTCAACTCTTGTTTAGCCTTAAACTCCCATGTTTTACCTCACATAATGTAATACTTCTGAATGCAAATTTTGTCCCTCTTTTTTTTAATCACCTGCCGGTTGCTTAGGAAGGTCTGACTGTATAAACATTAAATTTATATTAACAATCTATTGTCTTTAGGTTTCCAAGAAAAAGTCAAATCAGGCAGTGCCACGTATTCTGGTTCCGGTTTTGGAGGTAAAGGTCTCGAGAGATTGGACGAAGCTCGTGATCTGGTCAAAAAAGCCCAAAGAAAGGTATGATATAACATGCATGATGTATGAGTTGATTGGTCATTGAATTTTGGATAACTTTACAGACATACGGTGACGGCGACACATCTTCCGAAGAGGAGGCAGAGGAGGAAGAAGAACATCTAATACAGCAATCAAAGAAGGAAGAAATTAGTGTTGGTTCTGCTATAATTCCTTCAAAGAGTGCAATGGCTGCGCTTCCCACTTCTGCGAATGGTCATTCTACTGATCCAGCTGCGCTTGCCGGTAAGCTCATGTTAAACCTTTTTTATTACACGCACATATTATGCTCAATTAATCGTAATTTTCTGGAACTTAGCTCTTAGAGCTGCTCAAGAAGCTGCTGCTCGTGTAAACGCAAAGAACGTCGGTGCAAGCGGTGTCCAAAGAGCAAAAGATATAATCGCAGATATTAATGCTCGTTTTAAAGAAAATTCTGTACAAGGCACTGTTGCCGAAGCAGATAAAGCCGAAAATGCTGCCGAATATTCTGTTGAAATAGAAATCAATGATTACCCACAAAAAGCAAGGTGGAAGGTTACTAATAAGGTATTTGTGTCGTACAATCCCCTCTGGGCTTCGTATATTTGAATAGGACAAAATAAACGATAATTTCATTTATATTTCCTCAGGAGCAAATTTCTCAAATTACCGAACTCACAGGAGCCGCTATCACGACGCGTGGCACCTACTTTCCACCTGGTCGCCAGCCTGCACCCGGGTCTGGCGAAAGAAAACTCTATTTATTTGTTGAAGGTGAAAACGAATACGTTGTTGAAAAAGCCAAGAATGAAATAAAAAGAATATTGACCGAGACAACATTAAGTGCTATAGAAGCAGAGGCACGGAATCCCGGAAGTACATCTTTGGGTGGATATGGCAAGTATTCGGTTGTTTAATGGAAGGAATTATGTATGTGGGTTTCGTGTTTTAGTTGTTATTGGCTTTATTCCTTTTATTCCTGCACTATTATTTATATTGATTAGACGAGATGTCACAAAATTCTCGAAGATATTTTCAGTTTGTAATAAAGGTGGTAGCTTGCTTTTTTTTTTTTGTCATCATTATTATTTCCATTATCCTTCAATTTTATTATTGGTCTACCAGTTGACAACCTTTTTTTTGTCAATTTGCTAAGCACGGAACTTTTCCAAGCATCCGATATTACTATTCAGGTTAGCATTTGAATAAGTTATAGTATATCTTGCACTATTTGTTTTCATTGGTGTTATAGTCCATGTAGAAATATATAATTAGTTTGACCAAGCTATTTTATCCGACAGCACGCGTGAATAATCTACTATATATATTGGAAAGTTCAACGCTCATTGACTTTATGTTCATCCAAAATTGGCTATTTATTCGCTTATTTTTATCGTGACGAAATTATTATTGATATGCTGGTGTTCTAAGGTATGTACAACAAACGAATAATCACGAGAAGATTGAGAATACTATATTAATTTTTTATAAAGCTTGGTAACATACTAGCAAGTACTATCATCGAAATTTCGTAATTAATAAAATATTGATCGATTGCAAATGCCTCATGATATGCGAATTTAAAATATATCAGCCTATCAAAATGTCAAAGTTTGGAAATAGATTCTTTTACCGTTGGCGAAAGCTTTGAACCTATATTAGGAAAATGTAATAGCTAATCAAAAGCTATAATTTGCGGACACACAGACATTGGGTACTCTATGCCTCTATAGTAATGTCCTCCGGACAATAAAAATAACTACAAAAATGTTATTTTAAGAATTATAAATTACGAGAAATATTATTGGGTATGATACCCGGGATAAGAAAAAAGTCGTTAATATCTAATATAGGTATCTTAGAAATGTTTAAAACTATCTTCAGATAATTGAAAATTGTTAGCTAGTTTTTGTAAAGTATATATGATAGTTAAGGTCAATACTTGCAGTTAAAATTAATTATTAAACTGTTATTGTTTTTGGAGTTTATTTCAACTTTGTGTTTATTTTATAGTATATTTTGTATTTTTTGTAATTTTTTAATTTAAAAAATCATAATTTATCTTTAATATAATTTTTATTAATATATTTTTTTTTCTTTTAATTTAAATTTTAGTAGTTTGTTTAGTAAAAATATTTTGTTTTAATACTTGATTTCGTTTAGATTGGTTTAAGTTTTTAGATAAATTTATTACTTTTTTTTTAAACAAACAGTTAATTATTTGGCCAATATTGATTTTATTTGTTAAAATTAAGAAAGTAAGAATGTAGCTAGTTATATATATAACTTTAGTTATTGTTTATTTAAAGGTTTTGTTTTAAGTTTATTTGGGTTCTATAGTTTAATGGTTAAGTTGTTGATTTTTATAAACAAGATCAATAGTTTAAGTTAGATTGAAAGTAAAATCTAAGAACTTTAAACTCTAATTTAAAATAAAAGTCAAATCAGATGCAAAGCTTTATAAAAAATCTTAAGATGAAGTATAAGAATAGATTAGAAAATTTTGAAAAAAGATTAATTTTGCTAAAAGAAGGTATTAATTGTTTAATAATATTATAGAAATTTCATTATATAAAGTATTATATAAATAAGTCTTTTAAAAATAGTTAGTACTAACATTTTAAAAAATTACACTTTTTGATGATTGCTTGAATCAAATTATACCAAAAGCAAGTTGAAAACTTAAGAACTCAAGTGATGTTTTTTCTGATCTTATATAAAGCAGGTTTGTTAACAAAGTCTACAAGTTGCAAGTATATAACTTAAAATAGTTTATACTAAAGTCAAACTTTTCTGTTAGTAAACTCTTTAGTATATTTGGTATTCAAACCAGAAGATTTATTCTAAAAACAAATAGAATAAAACCTAATTAGAAATAACAGAGACTAAAACTCAAAATAAACTCTTAAAACACATTTTTTAATTTGATAATTCTCTAAGCAATTATCATCAAATTCTTTTTACTTTTTTTCTAAAAAATTTTTATCAAAAAGTAGGCAATTTAATTTACATTTATTGAAATCAATATTGTTTTTTTTTTTTGTATTAAAGACTATACTTTGTGGTAAAACTTTATTGACTTTTATTAGAATTAGTTATTATAATTATTTTATATAGAGATAAGAATACAACTAGTCACATATGCAACTTTTGGTTGCTTATTTAAATAGTTCACTCTAGAGTTCTATATTAGATGTCATACTTATAACTTACTAGAAGATTATTTATTTAAACTCTCTGATTATCTGCCTTATTATAATATAATACCAACTAATCTTCTGTATATATCTAACCAGTATATTGTTTAAGCAGTATAGTACCTATTTTTTTTGTACTAGTTTTTAGTTTGCTACATATTTCAGAATATGATATCTGCTAGCAAGACACAAGAGCCTTCTTGTTAACTACTTACTTACTTTATAGACTATTAACAAAGGTTACTTTTGCAAAGTTCATCCAGATCCTAGCACTGACTTTACAATATATCTTTAATATTTTTAGTATACTTCTGTTTTGATTTTCAGACTTCTAATTAAAATAACTTAAAAGAATTGTAACCTGTTCTTGGTATATCAAGTTCAGCTTAATATTCTTTTTTTTAGTTTAAAATCTAGTAGTCTGGTTGGTAATATTCTTTATACAAGATTCTTGCCTGCCTGATTCCTTCATATTGGTATTCATTTTCTAGGTTTAGTCTTTACAGTAATACAATCACAAAATTTACCAAATTAGAAAATTATATTCTAGAATGATCTACAAGTAGATTCTTAAATTTAATTAGCTTTTATATACCTTTTACTTCTCAAAAGTCATATGTTCAAAAAAATTTTTTTTTAATAATTATTAAAACTAAATAAGTTTTAAGTATATAGTTCAAGATGTTTAGTTTTTATCATCTTAAAAAATCCCTTATGGTAAACTTTTTAGATAGAAATAAATAAGATACTAAAAATATGTATTTATTTTATTAGAATGTTTAGATTCATTGGCAATTAATTTAAGATTACTTTAAAATTTTATATTAATATTTTGAAATTTTTAAGTTTATTTTATATATAGTAATATTCATTTTTAATTTAGTTATAACTACATAAGGGTATTGAAAACAGTTTGCAAAAAAATACACAAGATATTCAAAATAGATTTAATTATAATTTATAAGTTGTATCATTACTTCTGATACATCATATTTTATAAAATAAATTAAAAAACTTATTAATATTATTAAATCTAATAACTGTTATTTTAAACTATACTTTTAGAATTATATATACTATAATATTAAGATTTAAAAATAAA
>CAJVQA010004075.1:0-18191 GCA_910591915.1 Cetraspora pellucida | reverse complement strand
GTTAATCTATATACTGTTATTATCTCAAACCGTTTGTCTACTGCTGTGTAGTAAAGTGAACTACTACACCTCCACCCTGTATATATTTGCAATAGTCAATCACTGTACCGGGTGATTTTGTTACTTAGTTGTATTGTACCAAGAAGGCTGCAACTCTGTAACAATATCTATCTGCATTACAATATCCATATGCATCATAATACCAAACTTACTTTTATATTTTATTTATTATATAAAAATTAAAATTAATAACAAAATATTGTATTTTTTTAATTTAAAAACAAGTATATATGTTTAAATGTCTTTATTAGACTTAAATTTCTAAAAAAAAATAATGTTTTTTTTTTAAAAAAAAAAAATTTTATTAAGTTGGTCTTCAGATTGTCTATAATGTGTTGAAGGTTTTTAAAACCAAGAGTTGAAATAGTTCTCTACTTTCAGATCATTATCATGCTTATTAAAATTTTCATTTCCAAAATTTGAAATAGAGTTTTTATTATTATCACAACTTCTTATTAATTCATTTGACTCTTTATAGTTTCTATTCGGTTTACTAGACTCTATGATTTTTAACTAATTTATTAAATTTTTATAATTTTTATTCTTACCAAAAATATAAAATGTAGAACTGTTTGTTTTTAAGAAATTATAACTGAAAATTTGTATGTCTTTAGAACCATTATGATTATTTGAAATTCTACAACACTTAAATATATGTTTAATAAGTGTTGGATTAATGTTATCTCAAGCTTTTTGAACCTATTATGCAATAACATTGTAAGCAGACTTCTGAATTTGTTCTGTTGATATTAGCTTCTTAACTTCTTCATTCATTCATTTACTATAAAATCTACAAATCTGTATATATATTAAATAATCAATACACAAGTTGTAAGAAAAAAAAAATTCATATAAATTTTATAGTTGATAATTATTTTTTTGATAATTTTTTAATATTCTCAATAAATAAATATCTGTGAATAAAGATGTGATCACAATGTTATAATTGGTCATAATTATAATAAATTATAGCATTTGCTATAATTTATTATAATTATGATCAATTAAGACATTGTGATCATATCACTATTAGTAAATTTACCTTGTCTTTAAATAATTTATTTATAGTAATATCCAATAGTTGCAATCAAGAAGTTAATCCACCAAGAATTACTGCCAAGTCAGTTTTTTTTTCTTTAAATTATTGTTTAACTAAATCTTTAAGATGATTATGAAATAAATTAAGCACTAACAAAGAATATAAATTCACAGAATAAAGTATGTAGTAATTTTATATAGTTTTAATTCAAAATAACATTTTGTCAGTGTTCATCCAACTTTTTTAATTAGTTCTAATTTTTATTTTTATTGGAAATTCAAGTTGTGATATATTTTTAAGTTTAAAAATAATTAGTAAAGATAATTTAGAACCATTTGATATACAACCAAGAACAACTGTAAAATTTGATTTTTTTATATTTATAGTTTCTAATACTAATACTGTGAGCTTCAGTTTTATCAATTGTAAAGTTGTTTGGCAAGTCAAATAAGAGTGATATTTTATTTATATTGCTAATTAGATTTAAAGAATATTTATGTTTCATTTGTTGAAAAGAACATAACTTAAAAATTCCTGCTGCTTTTCATCATAGTTTTTAGGTAAATGTTGTAAACAGTGATGTGGCATTAATTACTTAAATTATAGTGATTCATAAACCTGTTTAACTATTTATAGCTCTATTGTAAAGTTGAAATATCTAAATATAGTAATAAGAATCTTTGTGTTCATGCCCAAAGTTTTTACTTTAACTTGAACTATATTGTGTATTACAACTTTAAGTTTAGCTTATAATGCACATATCCAATTATTTAATTCAATTTCTAGTTTAGAATACTTTGGGCAAGAGCCAATATTTAGCTAGCAGATATATGAACATGCAAGCATTACCTTATTTTTTTTGAATACTAATTATAAAACTGCTTTGGTTCAATTTCAAATAAAAGTAAAGTTTTACAAATACTTGTCTAAGTTTTTTCTTGATAAGTTATTATATCAAGTTTCTCATATGCATTTCAAATATGCTATTTTTTTGTATAATTGTTAAATGTGCAATACTAAATTTAACTCTTGTCATATTTTAATATATAAAAAAAAAAATATAACTTTTTTTTAAAAAAAAAATCATGTTTAAGTATTTTTATATTTACTTAAATGATTGGCTAATCTTATTGCATTTAAAGTATTCTTTTTATATAAACTTCTCTATATAAAATACTCTTTATTTGACAAAGTACCTACTAGGTACTAATCAAGATTTTGAGTTTAGAAATGTAAGAGACTCAAAGTACTATTTGCTGCAAATTACAGTAATTTTAAAATCACTTGTAATTTGTTTGTTTGTTGATTTTGCTAATATGTTTATATTTTCTAAATAGAATATGTTTGCTTTGTGTATTTTGTTTATTAATAATTGTTGTTATATGTTATATGTCTATTTACTATTATTCAGGATCTAAGTCAAATTCTTAAATTTTTTAAAAATTTTGTCTTGAGATTACAAAAATCAAAAAATATTTATTTTGCTTCTGTTCTTTTAAATTGTTGTTTTAACTAAATCTATTTTTTTTTTTCTTAAAATTATTATTATTTTTTTTTTTTAGTTAAAGTCTTTATCTTGGGAGTTGCAATGTTTTTATTCAAGTATATTAGGACATGGCATGCCACTAAGGGCTCACCTTACATTGGAGGTTACAACTAGCCATACATGCACTTTTGGTGCCTAATTTAAGTAGTCTGCTTACACATTACTATATAAGTTCTATACTAGTTGCCATACCTACAAGCCAACTAGAGGTCTTGTCTATTTAAACTCTTTGCATATGCAGTCCTCCTTGTATCATGAGAACATCTCAAGATGCTGCCTATCCAAGTTCCCGATGCTTATCAGTATCCTTAGGACTACTTTATTCTTGATAGGAAACTTACTAGAGTCTTTATGTCCCATATATATAGACCTAGTTTTATGCAATACACTATAGTTACTTAACACTTGCAGTCACAGGAGTTACCTGTTTAACCACTACATTACACTATTTTTACCTTTGTAAAGTTTATTAGAACCTTAGTACCTATCTTTTTAGCATCTTCTCTATCATCCCTTACTAGTTGCAACTCAGAACTGTCAGTCTCATTCCAGATTACCAATCCAGATAGCCCAGTATAGTATATTTTTGTATTCTTTTTTTCCGACAAACCCAGCAGCCTGGTTGGTTATATGCTTCTTTACACATATTTGCCATTCGGTTTTAATCTTAAGTTCCTATGAAGATGTTTTGTGGGCTTCAACCGGTCTGATAGTACTGTCAAAAGTTCATGCTATCTCTTTACTCAGGAATTTTCAAGTAGGTTTCTGTCACCTCAGTTCCTTAGTCTTCTACACCCGATAGTCTTATCATGGGTTTGCACTAAAGTCTTATGCAACACTGATAAACATTTCTCTATATACATATAATGTTACACTTTACATAAATGCCTGAGCTTCTAATGTCAGGGGGACCTAACTTGGTGTACTTGGATAACAGCCATATAAGCCCAACTGATCGATAGGAGACAGTTACCGTAATGCAGATATAATTTCCAAATTTCATCATAGGTAGGATTTGAACCTTAGACCTGCCACTTGGAGGATAACAACCCAACCACTACACTAGGATCACCATCTTCCTTAAAATTATTTCTTAGTTGTTCAAAAGGTTATTTTATTTTAGTTTTTTTTTTTTTTTTATATTTTTTTGTTTTTGCTTTTTATAAAAATATAAATCAGTAAAAAGAGTTTTTTTGAATTAAAAATTATATCAACAGAACTAACATTTATAGTCAGAATTATATCAATAAACTACTATATTTTTATAAAGTTTACTTAAATTCTAATATCTACTTTATAGCATATCTCTAATATTTTAGTATACTTAATTCAAATAAATATTAGTATATTGGATCAGTCTAATATTCTTTTTTTTTAGTTTATTTTAATAGCCTGGTTGATAATATTTCTGAGACTCTAAACCTAAAGGTTTTTGTCTGTTTAAGTACTATGAACTTGATATTTGTTTTTAGTAATCTAATTTTTATAGTAATATTATCAAAAATCTATACTATCTTTTTTTTTAAGTTTTTCTAAATAAACTTCTTATTTCTTAATTTTAATAGATTTATATAGTTACAAAAACATATCTAGAGTTTGTATTGTCTGATGCCAGTTTGCATTTCTCTGTATAACCTGTTATATAAATATTCTATAACCTGTCAGTTATACTAATATAATTAATATTACAGGTATCTTAATCTAATTATTAGAAACAGTTGTTATATATAAATATTATATAAATAATTATTCAAATTTTTATCATCAATAAGATTTGAATACTTATTTTAATATATCTTAATATGTTATATATTAATATATACAACTAAAATTATTAATAAAGATATAAACAAAATCTTATCTTAATACTAAAAAAAAAAATAACAAAATAATAGTAAAATAACAAATAATTTATCAATATTAATAATATATTAAGAAAAAATAGAATATTTTTATTATTTTATTTATTTTTTTGATGTTAAAATGACTTCTTTGATCTTTTGACTTTTTATTAATAACTTTTTTGATAATATAATTCAATAAACTATTACAGAAGAGTGTAAGTCCCATAGCTTAGCGGTTAAGCTCCCATGCCCTTACAGTCAAGGTCAATAGTTCAAGTCTGGCTGAAGACAAAAACTAAAAAAGATTTTAGCCTCTGGAACTCAATAAGAAGCCAGCAATTGAATGCGAAGCCCTGTGGTTAAGTCCAAGTACAGTACATAACCGAAATAAGAATTCCCAGAAGAAAACCCAATCATGGAGCATAGGCACTATATGTAACAAGTAGCTGTTATAGAAGGTTATGGTTATGGAAAGATTGCACATGTAAGTCCTTTAGGCTAAGGCAGCACCAACATTCCTATATCTCCTAATTAGGCAGTACCAACATCTCCGCACCCAACTTGTAGGGTACTTGCTTGGAAGAATAATCAATGAATTGTGCAAATAAGTCCTAATTGGGACCCAAGAAAAAAGATTTGATTGGGAGAATAGTCTGGAAGTAACCAAGACTGGAATGGTGAGAGAAGCAGTGAACATGAGGACAGGCTATAGAAAAGGATTAGCCTTATCAAGATTGAAAGCATCTTTGGCACTGTGGAATGTCCTGATATTGAAAATAGCAAAATGTATAGAGAAAGTAATCTGTTCTGTACGTCTAAAAGTACCAAGCCGGAGCTTTGGTCACACCTATATAAAAGTCTATAATGATATAAGAATGAACATACCAACATGAATGCTACACCAATCAAGGTTGAGATACCCCAAATTGAAAGTAATAGTAATATTATGATAGCGATAGCTGGAAGAAGTAACTTGCAAAACAGGTTCAGACTATTACCATAAAAGGGAGTACTAAAGAGGCAGGTTAGTTGCACAATTCATTGAAAATAATGTTAAGACCAAAAGGGTGCAAACCAGTAGCAGCAGCAGGGACCTGGCTTGAGATACATGCTACTAGTACCTGAATTAGGAAGTTAGCAGTGGCAGCAGGACTCTGGCTTGAGATACGAACTGTAAGACATTGTTCTGGCAGACCAAAGATGGTAGCTCATAAGGAGTAAATGACCTGGTAGACCAATTTGGAAGTTGTTTAAATAGATTGTGAGACATAAAGGAAATATGCAAGTTATCTAACATAGATGGATGTGAAACAAAAATCCAGATTATGTGTAAGTGGGATACAAGATTAGCTCTAGTAGGTTTAGGTTGCAGATAAATTAGTCTGAGTCTCATTTCTTAATTAGATATATAGTAATAGACAATGTATAATGTAAAAAAAAGTTGTACAAACTGTAACAATATGTTTGAATAAACAGACTTGAGACATGACCTTACCTTAATTCCAAAAAAAAAAAAAATAAACTATTACAGAAAAACATACAATTGACTACATATGTAACTTTTTTAGATTACTTATTTAAAGAGCCTATCTGAAGGTTTTTTACTAATTGTTATACCTAATACTCTTACTTGAATGTTCTATTTTAAATCCTCTGAACCTATAACTTATATTAACATTACTGAGTTGTATCTAAATATCTAGATCATAGTCTCAATTTTAGAACTATTTTATCTTTAAAAAAATCTCTTAGAGTCTTCTGTATTTTTTTTTTTTTTTTTTTAATCTTTGACTAGTCTTGCCAAGATCTTTTAGTAATTTTCACATTTTTTAAACTAATGTTCTCAATATTCTCTTGGATCTAAACTTGACCTTCTCTAGTCTGTACTTTTAAACTTTTCAGAAGTGATCATTATACTGATTCCTGCTAGTATTGAAAGTCTTTACCAAGCTTTATCAAGAACCAGCTATTACTATGAGTTCACATAGTATCTCTTATTGTCAGACTTTCAGTCTTATATTACATCTTATAACTTTGGTTATTTCAAATTAGGTTCTAACTTATGTTCATCACTGGGTGGTTTCTCAATTACAGGTCACTTGCTTTTTCTAGAAATAAGTCTGTTTGATGATGTTTCAGGTCCTTGGTGTTACAGTGTTACAGTTTTCTATTTTTAGAAATGCATCTTTACAATTGCTATCACTAGAATTTGAACCAGCAACCTTGTGATTTGTAACCTCAGAGCATAAACACTATGCTATCAATCCTAGAGGTCTGAGTTTTCTGTATTTATTTTTATAATGATATAATATTACTATAATAGAATCAACATTTGTAATTAAGACTTAATCATTAAATCATTGTGCTCTTGTAGAGTTCACACAAATTTTTATATCTACTTTATAGTATAATTCCAATACTTTAATATATTTCTGCTTTTTTAACTATTTTTTTATTAGACTTCTAATTCAGATAAGCTATATAAGATTATAATTAATCTATTAGTATATCATGTTGATCTAATATTCTTTTTCTTCAGTTCATTCTGACAGCCTAGTTAATAATACTTCTGAGTCTTCTCTAATTTAAAGGTTCTTGTCTGTCTAGATACTATAACTAGGTACTATGTTCTTAGTATTCATTTTTTCAAACTAATCTTTATAGTAATGTTATTAAAGATCTAGTTATCTCTTTATTCAAGTCTTCTTAAATAAACTTCTTGTTATTTAATTTCAACAGATTTATATAATCACAAGAACTTATCTAGTATATATATTATCTGATTTATTAGTTTATATTTCTCTGTATAATATCATATTTATAAGATAGCTTATGATCTGCTAGTTATACTAGTATGACTAAGATTACAAGTATTCTAATCTAATTATTAGTAACAACTATTATAATACAAATATTATATAAATAATTATTTAAATTTTTATCATTAATGAGATTTAAACATCTAACTTACTATTTAAAAAGTTAATAACCTAATTACTTCACTAGGTTATCACATATTTTTTATTATTTTATTTTTAATATTTGTAACAAAAAGTAAAATAATATTATTTTATTAATATATATAGTCTATTTTTATTTATATTAATCCATTTGAATTAGTTTTAAATTATATTAATAGTGATATTAACAAGAAATTATATTAAAGTTTATATATATGAGAGAATTTTAATATATAAAAATTTATAAAAGTTTGATTTGTGACTTAGGTTGATATTAATGAGATTGATACTAACAGAGGTTGACTGTATATTACTATTATATTATTAATATTAATAAACCTTTTATTATTTTACTATTATTTTGTTGTTATACTACTGTTATGCTACTATTATTTGACAGATATAAGGTAAAATAATAAAAGATTTTTATTTCATTATTTAACCATTATTCATCTTTTATTTATTTTTTAACCTGTGTTATATTCTATATATTGCTTAATATTAAAGTTTAACTATTGAATAGATTAAAAGATATCTGATTTGATTAAATAATTTGATAATATATAAGTAATAATTAGTATTATATAAACTAAAGATTATAATTTATAGGTTTAGGTCACAGATAAATTAGATTTATTTAATTGTCTGAGCTTTTATTCTTGCATGTAATTTTCTTTTTAATTGTACTAGTACAAATAGTAGAAATATATGTACTGCACATATGTTACTATTTTATAAATTACTTAATAAAGATACGAGCAAGACTTCACCTTAAAAAAAAAAAAAAAAAAAGATTATAATTTATCTCGTATAAGCTGAATAGTTCAAAATAAAATCAAATCACTACTTAAATTATAATAAGAAAAAGTCAAAGCTTCGCTTTATTAGTTACTCACATATTAGATTTTGTGATTGGTTTGATTGATTAGTGATCACGTTTATGGATCGGATCTGCGGAACACTAGTTCAGGTTGGCCAAATTATACACTTAATTTTGCCCGAAGCGGTATCGTTACACAAAAATATTGATTCTAACTTTACCGTTATTTGTACCACGGTACCACTGAGTCACGGAAATAAATTCATGATATCATTTATCTATATTAACAATAATTTTCTCTCAAATTTCTTTAAAACTTTTACTCGTTAAATTAGTTGAAATGCGAACATTTTCGGCTTTTTGGCTAGTATGCATATTCTTTATAGTGCTAGAACAATTCCTTGGCTGTACTGCCTTTAATTGTTCTGAGGTAATAGCTGACGGGAAAGTGTTTGATCTAAGTTCACTAAACAAGTTAAGTTTGGAAGATTTTTCAGAGCTTTGTTATTTTGTGCTATAATATTCGGAAAACTATTATAGATTTCTTTAGAACTTTCAAATGCTTACGCGATTTTAATGGCATTTATTAATTTCTTAAAATAACAGAGAGTGGAATGTAAGCGTAGTCGGAGAACCATCTCCGGCAATAGAGAATATAACGTACCATATAAATATCTGTGAGCCATTATATTACAATCAAACCTTAGGGAACGATACGTGTGAAGAGGGAACTAATATTTGTGTGATCAAGAGCTACACAAGAGGAGATACATCGATGATTGTTGATGTAAAACAGATTGTTAAGGATTCCACAGATTTTCAAGTAAAATTTTCCGAAAGTAAAGAAGGTGAAAGAGTATTTTAATAAATTCACGCACGGATTATTGCAGTATAATGTAGTTGCGAAGTACTTCATGCAAGAATCCTATATTAATATAACAGGAACGCCACTCGAAATCATATTGCACGGAGGTAAATATAAAGGCCGCGATCAGAAAGCAGATATAACTCTTTCTATTGGTGTGAGTACCCTTTCCACAAGTCGAAATGAATATTATTATATTTTGTTAACAAATGTTTTTGATCTTTTTTATTAAGGATAAATTTTCTCTCCCCGAGATAAAGGGATACAGTAACGATACGTTATTTATATCATGGCAGACTAAAGTTACCTGGTGCGTTGATTGCTCGCTATATAGATTATTTTAATTTCCATCTAATTGCCTTAATCTCAAATGTCACATCGAAATGTAGGAAACCTCAAGAGGACAAATCGTGGAGTCTATTTTCGATAATTTTGCTTTTGTGCGTAGAACAAGTTACAACTGAATTGTTTTTGTTTATGTTCAAGGTGGATTAAATAAACATTTATTTATTTTGTAGAATATTTATTGGTTTTCTGGGATATTTAATCATAGGAATTGCCTACAATCACCACACTTATAATTCACATGGATGGGATTTATTACCGCATAGGTTTGTCTATAATATTATTCTGATTGGTTTGTTTTGAAACGGAATTACTTAAATATTTAATCCTAAATTATAACATTAAAAGGGATTTTTGGAGAAATGTTCCAAACATGCTTTCGGTATACATTTTTTCTTTTTGCTGCTAGAAAAATATTTCACTGAAACTTTAAAGATCGTATTTCGAACTCATCTATTTTATTTGTAGGATCTTTCCAAAAATTTATTAAATTACATATCAGGACACTATCGAGGGTATTCCCAAGTTTGAAATTTGTGAGATGTTTAATAATTGTCCGGAGCGTAGCAAAATGATACATCAATAATAAGATTATCAAAAACGTGACTTTGAATTTTCCACTTACATATTTGTGTAACACGACAAATCTCATGTGATCTCGGTCCGGACTTATAACGGTTTCCGTTTCCTTAGTAATAATTTTTATATAGCTATTTGTACGTATTATGCAGTGATTTACATTAGTAAATTTCTTTTCTTATTAGATAATCTATAAAAGTTTACTATACTTAGAATTTTATTTTTAAATTCATTTCACATTTTGTTTTTCTACAAATATATTAAATAATTTATAAAAGTTTATTATACTTAGAAATTTATTTTGAATTCATTTCACATTTTGCTTTTCGTTGGTGTACATCTACAAATATATTATGATTGTCGTGTCTTTATAAATTTAATGGATCCAATGAGTTTATTAAGAAAATAAAAAGAATGTTTATTTATCTCTAACAGCTATGATTAATTTACAAATTTATAATTTATTTCATAGATGAAAATGTGCAAAAGATTTATAACACCATTAATCACTATAAGGACAAAATTTATCCTCAAAAGCTAAATTCTCAATAATATTCCTAAGTAATGCGTTTAAAATAAATAATTGATTAAAACCATAATGAACTGAATGTTATCGAAAAGAAATAAGAATCTATACAATTACCTCAAATCGATCAGGCATCACTACTGGTCCAATCAAAGTCCATGCATATAATAAGAAACAAACCCAGCTTGAAATGACTTTGACCCATACGGCGACAAATGTTTGTCCAATTTTAACAAGTTCGCCATCATTGTCGTTGTCCTCCGTAGACACGTAATTCCTATCATTGTCAAATTAAGTATTGAAATAATAAACTAAATTAAAAATAAACAAGTAGTATACATATATCTAATACTTACCAATTGGTAAGAAGCATCGCAACATACATAGACGCGATAGCGAAGATGAGATGGAAAAATACATAACTATAGGCGACACCGCTTCTTTCGTCGTCACGGCCATAATCATCGTCGTCGTCTTCATCTAGAGCTGAAGCAGGCATTGCACTTTAAAGAACAAAATAACAATGTTATAACAAGTTCAAATATAACAAGAATAAATTTTAATAATTGTATATTACTCACCCACTTTCAACAGAAGCAGCCAACACCGATTCAGATCGCATGTTGGGAGTGAATCCGTTTGGCTGGTTAGTCATCAAAGGTACTGCTGTTGCAGTATTTAAAGGATGATAATCCGATTTAGTTATTAATGCCTTGCCTTGACTAGCGGCTCGTGTCGTCGAATATGCAATCGCCAGGAAGGTAAATATTGCCCCTAAAACGATAGTGGTTGTACGAGTTCCACTGCTTTTTGTTAATGGATTGCACTCGCCCGGTTCATTCACCACCGCACTTGTAATTAAATATGTGCAATAAATAACAACAATTGAGGCCTGTGAAAGTCCAGAACGGGGGTTTGCGTATTGAACCTTAGGATGAATGCATGCGACTGTCCCAATAATACATAGTATGAGATTGAATGTGATAAAGAATTGGTTGAGTTGACATCCACTTCCTGCAAAATATCCATACATAATGCCAGTAAGGACAATTGTAAAACAAAACATAGAAATTGTGGACCCAACAAGGATATATTTCCATTTATTGTCCTCGGATTCTTCAAATCTTTCAATGCAAGCTTCACTCCATGTATGTGCAAAGTCAACTAGGAGTATCAAACCAACTATAATAAACAAACTAGCACCAATTAAGGAGATATAATTTCCCCAGAACATGAAAAATCCATTGGGAATAAAAAAGGAAATCATAATAAGAAACATCCACAACAAGATTTTAGGTCCCCACCATCTATAGAATGTAAATGTTAGATATATAAAATGTTAAATTTTATACTAAAATATTTGTATTACCCGTTTTGGATGGAAGCACGTTTATCGCGAGTATCATTAACATTGATGACTAAAAGTCCTAAAATAAAATGGAACAATGAAAGTGCAAAGCATATACGATGTACCTATATAACCAAACCAAGCTCGATAAAATTAATTTTAATGTTACATATATTACATTAAAAAAAATAATATATATATATATATATATATTGAAAATTTTAAACTTACTGCTAACACACCGTAACAAATTCCATCCTCTCCATTATCTTTTTTACAAGTTAATTTGAGATAATCAAGACTAATATTTTCTAGTTGTTTTAATGCCCAATCTGATAACATTATCCAAGCAAGCTGCAATTTTTGAAACAAAATAGTGCAATAAGATTTGTATTCAATATACGATAATGTATAATGAATATAGAAAACGGTAAACTTGCGATTGAATTCATGATAAATATAAGCTATATAAAAGAAATAATGATAATGGAGAGGTTAATAGAATTAATAAGTATGTAATGGGTATGTAGTGTAAATATAGAAAGTACAAAGATCATTAGAAGAGTAATAATTACAGCAAAGCCGATTCTCGTCGCAATGGAATTATTACAATTACATGACTTGAATGCTAAGTTACAAGCGGCTGCAGAAAAGCAAGAAGCGATCGCAGAAGTCACCCAAGAAGCAGCACCGAGGCCGAGGCAACTAAATCCAAGACCCATTTTCGTGAATTTACAAAAGATAATAAAATAGAACACTTAGTAATTGTGTCAAAAGACGCAAGAACTTGTATTACAGTATATCGATATATATGTGGGCTATAATCGGTTCTTATAAAGTTACGAGCTTAATCTGTGTATGCTACGTATTTTACGCTATTTCAGGTAACAAAAAAATTTAAACAGTAGTTTTATATGTTGAAAATGTTAAAAAATCACATGCACATACATATAAAAATATTATACGTATACTGCCGAGTACCTCGGCTGAGAAAGCGAGAATGTTCCATTTTACGGATTATCTTTATGTATATTAAAAACCAGCTTAACAAACATATTGTACGTAATTAAGTTACAAAAATGTTTGTATTACCGTAAGTGGAAAGCCCCTTAATAATAGAACCAGACTGTTTATTATAAATGCAATGTGTAAAAATTCTGTTACAGTATAAACGATCGAGCGTGTACTATACCCAAGTCTATTACAGGTTTTAAAGTCGGTGGAATGTAATAGACTTGGGTCTTGAATATACACAACCATTTACGATGTTTAGAATCAAATAGCATTAATAATTAGGGATGGACATGACTCGAATCAACCTTGAGTCGATTCGATTCACTCAAAAAGTGAGCGAGTCGACTCAGGCTCTGAGCGACGGAATTCTTAATAAAATCAACCCTGAGTCGATTCGGCTCACTCAAGAACGTGAGCAAGTCAAGTCGACCAAAGTCGCGACTTGCCAAGTTGTGATTATTAATAGCGTACTGGACTGAACTCGATCGTTAAATTTAAAACTTAAAAGTAAGTCTTGTTTTCTTTATCAGATTTCACATCTTTCACCAATGATGTATATCTTGAAATATGTATCGTTTATATTTTTAATATTCGAACTTATTAGTAATATAAGTTATGACATATAATCTTCTCTCTGAGTGAAAAGTTTTTTTGTTTTTTTTTTTGTATAAACACCATAACAGCTATATTTACTAATTTATCCTGTTCTAAATTTAGAGTATTCGTAATAATAATATCTTGGGTCGTTGGGTATTAGTGGATTGATCTCACTGTCTGAGATCAATCCACTAATTACACAGTGACCCAAGATATTATTAATTAATACCCTGACCTCTCACATGAAAAAAATACGTCATTAGCTCGTACGTTTAAGCTTATATGAAATGATATTAATTTGATAATTCAAATATATAATTCAATTTCCCTTTCTCTTTTAATACAAAAAAAAAAATAAAAATGAACCGTTCTTTTATAAAAGCTTCTGATTTTAAACCGTCATGTAGGCCGTGATAAGTTTTCTAGTTTTATGAAGGAAGCTTGTTTCATTACAGGTATTAATTGTGCTAGTAGGAGGATTGTAAACCATTCCCTTCGCAAACATACAGCTCAAGAATTGAATGACACCGATGTAGATATTTAGGCTGGAATGGGCATCACCAAACATTGCACAATAGAGGCATACAATATGTATAGGTCACAAAATGAGCAGAATCGATAATAAATACAAAAATAATCAGAATCAATTCAATCGTTCGAAATCGATCAAGAATTCAAAATAATAACACCTAGAGGTTTTCATATTGATAGTCTAAACTTTTAAATTTACTAATTGTAAATTTAAGATTTTGTTAAGCTGTTGAAATGTGTTTTTAAATTGTAAATAACTTATAAATTGCTGTAGTAACTACCCGGGTTGTTATTAAAAGGTAATATCCCAGTTATGCTTAAAAGCTATTAAAATACTTTGCCGATATAGATTTATACATAATAAAAAAATCGGGATATTTCTCTTACTAATTTACTGAGATAATAACGTACTAATTGGTTGCAAATTTCCCCTGACAAAAATCATGTGAGTTGAGCCAGGGTATTAGCTGAAATATATCAATGGATTGTTGGTTATTAATGCTTCAATATTTGTATAAATCTTGCAAAACTCTCAAGATTTTACAATGCATCCTTTTTTATAATTTACGAATTTCACAGAATCGTACAACGCTTCTTGAGATTCAGTCGAGACCTTATAAGCCCAAGCAATGCAATAATGCGATGCAAGAAGATGCCATTCTTCGAGTTCATCCAACATTTCCAATTTTGATATTCTACATTTTTGCGCAAATTAAAAAAATTTAAAACTTCAATCCAAACCAAAAATAAAATAAACAAATAAATAAGATACCTAATATGTTCCTTTGGATCTATATAAAAGTCATAAATTTCATTCATATCAACAGCTTCAGCATGAGTCCATCCACGTGATAAATATCTATCCTTTTGACTTTTAAGATCAGGATAAGCATGTATTCCACGAAGTTCTATATTTCGATGTTTTAGATTTTGTAACATGACAGATCCAAAAGCATCATTTGGTAAAATTTGTTCATAAACTATAAACATTGTCGTATTTAGGTTTGTCCCAATCCATTCCACAATTTTATTGGAGTTCGTTGGGTCCATATATATCATCACGCATTCAGACAAGAATAATGTTGAAAGACTTAAATAAATAAAAATTTTGCTCATTGATATTTATAAAAACTGTTTTCAAAGAATCGGTATTTATATTTACCTGCGATCAAACCCGTTGGATTCCAACCTTGGAACCAATTTCTCGACAAAATCACGAAGATCTTCTGATAACAAACAATAATCTGATGCATAAATCTCTGTGCCTCCTTTACCTGCATATTTTGACAGATTATATTAAAAACGAGAAAATTAATTGATTATTAAAATTATATTATAACCAACCTATTCGAGCATCATCACCAATAATCTCTGACAATCCTTTATTTTTTCGAATAATTGCAACTTTCTTTGCAGTGATTTCAGGAAAATCAATTTCAAAGTATTTATAAAATGTTCGTGATGATGACTTTAAATAATGTAAAAATGTATCAAATGAGTTAGTTAATCTTGAACAACTTTAGGAGAGAAAAAGATAAGAAACCTTCAAATTAAAATATCGTGTATCAAAGCCAGCACCTAGTGACACAATTTGTTTCCTTCCGTCTTCAATTTCCAAAAACTTTATTACCAGAGTATCTAGTCCTTTGTTACGTACATATGATCCTAATTTTAAGTTTAAAATAAACAAATGAAAATAAATGGCTGATCAATCCGAATTAACCTCACGCTATTAAAAATGATACTACCTCTGTTAATAAGAGGCGATCTTTTTACAGGTCGTTTGAGAAAATACTTTACATACTCATCTTGAATATATCCTGCATTTACTGCGGATCTATATCATATATAATCATATTTTAATAAAATAATTTTCGCCTTTCAAAATTTTAAATTTATTTTATGTTCGGTTTATTTGACAGTATCTTTCCAACAGGAGCAAAACGCTGTCTACACGTCATGTTCTGAGAAAGGTTATTACTTACAATTTACTCGTAACTGCATCATCATTAGTTCCACGAATAGCATTATCTTGAATTGAAATATCTTCTTCCGTGAGAGTTCTAAGAGTCATTCTTATTCAAACCAAAATTTTTACGAATCTAATTAAGAGTCCAATTGTTCTTCAGACCATATTTCTGGCTTGGACGACGTAAAACAAAGACCCGATTATGTACGTACCTATAATGATTTTGAAAGGTACACTCGGTTTCAAGTAAAATATAGAATTACGTGTGTTTTCTTCCAAATGCGTGTATTTGTTGTGCCTCAGATGCTTCCTTGCGATTTTCAACCCTAGCCTAATGATTTGAACCGAAAAAAAATTTCTTAATCGGTTAACCAAACCGAAATATTTTATGCCAACTGATTCAACCGGTTAAGATTTACTTCACACGAAAGTCTCAGACCTTTATCCAAAATTTTGACCTTTTCGGAATTCTTGCTCATTCTTGATTCTTCCACCCGATTACCGATTCT
This sequence comes from Cetraspora pellucida, assembly GCA_910591915.1. Taxonomy (NCBI): domain Eukaryota; kingdom Fungi; phylum Glomeromycota; class Glomeromycetes; order Diversisporales; family Gigasporaceae; genus Cetraspora; species Cetraspora pellucida. The sequence goes on along the minus strand of CAJVQA010004075.1, from coordinate 1,639 downwards.
CAACCGGTTGTATAGGTTAACCGATTAAGAATTTACCAAACCGGTTACCCGAAATGTATTCGGTTCTGATCGGTTAACCGATTATAGCCTAACCGGTTCAAATCACTTTCTTAAAAAAATTCAGATCACGTGCCGTAGATCACTTTTGGCAAATTCCTATTGGGCATTATTATGATGATTATAATTTATTTTATTTGTTTTTTTAGAACTAGGACTTTTATTTAATATATAAAACACAAAAGCTTATAGCTTAATTACTTTAAAAAAGTAATTTTTTTTTTTTTTTTTTTATAGTTAAAGTTCTTATCTTGAAGATGTGATATTTTATTCAAGTTTTGTTAGGAAACAGGTGCCTCTAGAGGCTTCTTTATATTAAAGGTTACAACTAGTTACATATGCATTTTTGGTGTCTAATTTAAGTAGTTTGCTTACATATTGCTATATAAGTTCTATATTAGTTGTTATATCTGCAAGCTAACTAAAGGTTTTGCTTATTTAAACCTTCTGCATATGCAATTCTCTTTGTATTACAAGAACATCTCAAAATTACACATATTCAAGTTTTTAATACTTATCATTATACTTAGAACTACTTTATCCTCGATAGGAAATTTATTAGAATTTTTATATCTTATACATATAGATCTAGTTTTATGTAACATAATATAGTTACCTAACACTTGCAATCATAGGAGTTACCTGTTTAACTGTTATGTTATATTATTTTTACCCTTATAAAATTTATTAGAACCCTAGCATCTATCTTCTTAGCATCTTCGCTATCATCTTTTACTAGCTGCAACTTAGAATCATTAGTTTCATTTCAGATTACCAATTCAGATGGCCCAGTATGGTATACTTATATATCTTTTTCCTCTGACAAGTTTGGCAGCCTGATTGGTTATATGCTTATTTACACATATTTGATATCTAGTTATAATCTTCAGTTTCTATAAAGATGTTTCATAGGTTTCAACTGATTTAATGGTATTATCGAAAGTTTATGCTATCTCTTTACTCGGAGATTTCCAAGTGGGTTTCCATTATCTTAGTTCTTTAGTCTTCTACACTTGATGGTCTTATTATAGGTTTGCACTAAAGTCTTATATAACACTGATAAGCATTCTTCTATTTATATGTAATGTTATATTTCGTATAGATGTTTGAGCTCTCAAAGTCAGGAGGATCCAACCTGGTGTACTTGGATAATAGCCACATGAGGCCAACTAATCAACAGAAGACAGTTACCATAATGCAAATATAATTTCCAAATTTTATCGTAACTGGGATTTAAACCTTAAACCTGCCATTTAGAGGATGACAACCCAACCATTACATTAGGATCATCATTCTCAAAAAATAATTTTATATTAAAGAATATATCCAATTATATATACATTTTTTAGTATTTAAATTTTTTTTTTCCTACTATATGATTGCTAATAAGTTGTAGTTGGTGGTTATTTTATTAGTTTAAATTATTTAAGTTTAGAGTTTTTTTATATTAATTTTATGTATATTTATAGTACTATATATGGGTGTAGTGACCTAGTGAAGTGATTAGGTTGTCAACCCCCCAAGTGGTAGGTTGGGTGTTCAAATCCCATCGACGGCGAAAATTTGGATAATCACCTATGTA
>CAJVQA010004074.1:0-18192 GCA_910591915.1 Cetraspora pellucida | reverse complement strand
TTTTCTTCTGCCCATTTACCAAACTCCCAATCCAGATAACCCATGTAGGACTATGACCAATCCATCAGTATATCAGGTCAGCCCAATATTCTTTTCCTCTGATTCATTCTGGCAGCCTTGTTGGTGGTATCTCTGAGACTCCCAAACCAGAGGTTTTTGTCCATTCAGCTACTAGAACTGGGTACTAGACCTGGGTATCCATTTCTCTGGGCTAGCCTTTACAGTAGGGCCATCGAAGATCCAGCTACCTCTCTACTCAGATCTTCCCAAATGGACTTCTTGTTATCCAATTTCAACAAATTTATACAGCCATAAGGACTTATCTAGTTTTTGTACCACCCAATTTGTCGGTTTGCATTCCTTCATGTAACTCCAACATTGCATGAATGCCCCATGACCTGCCAGTCATGCTGGTGTGACCGCCATTACAGATATCCTAACCCAATCATTAGTAACAGTTACCATAATATGAATATTACATAGGTGATTATCCAAATTTTTGCCGTCGATGGGATTTGAACACCTAACCTACCACTTGGGAGGTTGACAACCTGACTACTTCACTAGGTCGCCACACCCCTCTTGTTATTTCTTTGTTTGCTTTCTTTTATTCAGTTATATTCATATATTTCTTTATCAGTGCTTTCTCTATTATTATCTATTCTTCTGTAATTTGTGTTATCACTTTTCTTTTCACTTTTCTCTTTTCTTTCAACATAGTTCAACCAGAATAATAGGTAATTGTTAAATCTTATTGGCTTTGTTTGTGCTGCATTCATTTCTTCCTCTGTTGCAAATGTTATTGTTGCTGATCTTCTTTAATTTTCATTTCTGTTAAATAGAATATATACTGATTTTGCTCCTCTTTTCTTTAAGCATTATAATAGTAATACTTCTGATGCATCACTTGGAAGCTATAAAATTTTTGCTATGAATCAGTTTTGTGAGTTCATTTGTTAAAGTCTTCTTCACCGATGCTTACTCTCATCAGCCTGTGTATGCCGATTGGTAGGGACCATGATACATTTTTTTCTTTCATATTTTCTAATCTAACTGCAGCTAAAGCTTTATATTTGGATCTTCTAATGCATTTAATTTGAGTTTTTTTGAAGTTTCTACACATGTATTTTACTTCTTCTGTATTAATGTTTGCTGGTAAGTCCCATATTGTTAGGCATGTATATAGCTCTAATTCATCTTCTGCTAGGTATGCATTTTTATCATCTTCCTTTTCATTAAATTTCTTGTATTCTTTGGGTTTATTCTTGTCTTTTCTGCTGTTGTTTGATATATGGTGGCTTGGTTTCTTTTTTTGACTTTTTGAATCTTCTGAGATTAGTTTAAGCCAATTTTCTTCTTTTTCTTTGATTCTATCTATTGTTGCATCTCTACTAAATTCACAGTCAAAGTTTACCTTAATCCAACTGTTTCTATTTTTAAAAACCTCTTTAATTGTTTTAATGTAATGATTGCCATGTAGGATCCATTTTGTATATTTTAATCTTTCTTCTTTGTTTGCACCTGGTATTGCATATGTTAGCATATTTGCTTTGAATGATTTGCTCTTGTCACATATACGATTTGTTGGAGACTACTGGCTCTGTTCTATTATGTCTACAAATATTGGTATTTCATGATTTTCCTCAGTTATTGACCTTATACTTTTTTTATTTTTATCTACTATTTTTCTCTTTTTATTTGCCATAAAGAATCTGATACAATTGGTTTTCTATAGAATGATGTTAATATGCTGAGATCTTGCATTTGGTTGATGACTACACTTAAATTTGTGCTGGCTTCTTCACTGCTCATTTTGTATTGTTGTCTCTTCTTTTTAATATAAGCTATATCCATATTCTCTGTATTTTTACCTCTTTCTATTCCTTCCATTTCTGTTTCCTCTTTTGGTATTTCTTCACTCTTTATGCTCAACAAGTAGTTAAATGATTTCAGATTTTAATCTACTGCTAAAAGCTTACCTGCCTATTCTTCTATCGTGCTTCTTGTTAATAAAAATGTTTCTGCTCTTTTGAGTACTTCAAGTACTTGCTCATAAAGAAGTACATCACCTATTGTGATATTTTTTGGGTTATAAATTGCAAGATCTTTCACTATATACTTTAGATTGCTAGAGTTGTCTATTCTCTTTGATAAAATTTCATCTAATACTCTGCTGTCTATATATCTTCTATTTCTATTGCCAAAACCTCTTATATGTTGTATTAATTCTGTATTATCTGGAAGGCCTAGTCTGCACTGTACTTCTACTTCTATATTGGTTTGTTGTTTTTTCATTTATTTAGTAGTATACATAAAACCTTTTATCTTTTATTTCCTAATAAGGATAGTATTGTCATTTGTATGATATGCTGTGTTTGTTGTTGTTTTGTTGTCAGCTGACCACGTGTTCTGGCTGTTTGTTTTTAGAGTCTAGAGTGGTTTTCCACTTTTTCAAAATTAATAACAAAAATTTTGCAAACTTTTTAAGCTAAGTTAAAACTAATTAAGAAACTTGTTGGAAAAAGCTATATCTATATTGATGTATTGATAGAAAGCTTGTATTTTTTTATGCCAAACCTTCTTTTAATAGCTTTGTGTAGGTTTATCTAATCTATTTTGTTCTATTTCTATATGCTAATTTTGCTTATTAAAGTTCGTTGAAGATTGGTTTTCTCACTGTTGCTTGTTGCTACTCTCATTTATTTTTATTTTCAAGTTGGTCAGCTGTATTTCTATATTTTCTAACTTTTTTTTTAGTGCTTTACATATTGCTTGCTTGTATGTTTTAATGTTATTTTATGTTTTTGCTTCCTGTGAATTTTGGTCGAGGGATCTACAGGGGAGAGTTGACCTTGATTGTTCGAAATTAATTTATCTCAGTTGAAATATTATAATGTTCAACTTGTTCAATTATAGATAGATAAGTTTTGAATTTGGGTTTTGGTTTAGTTTCTTTTGTAACAGATACTTCAACAGAGATTTCTACAAAAATTTTATTCATTTGAGTATTAGGTTTATCTGATATGACAGTTCTGTTTCTAAGTTTAAATTCTTTTTTAGATTAGAATTTTGTTTGAAAACTTAGCTTATTTTCTATCAATAGAATAAGGTTTAATTCTTGGTGTTTTGATGATGTATACTTTTTTAACATTATTATTATTCTCAATTCCAATGTAGTTAATACTTTTCCTTCTATTATCCTAAGTTATTTGCTTGTATTGACTTATTGTAGGTTACTTTTTAGCTAGGCAATCTCAAGCATAATGTCCCTTTTCTTTACAGTTATAGAGATAATCAAAGGTCACTAGTATTGGTTTCTAGATTGAAATTGGATTCTAGGTTAGTATTGATTTCTGGGTTGAAACTTTTGTTGAATTCTAAGTATAAGTTTAGTAAGTGATAATACAATAGTTGTATAATTAAAAATTATTTATTGCATTTGTTTAGTTAGATTGTCAATATCCTTTTGCAAACTTCTAATAGTAGCAGCTAAACTAGGTTCATTTCAAGTACCAAAATCTTTTCTTTATTTAAATCTTTTTGCAAATTCTAAAGCTTTATTTACAGTAACAAGATTATATATAAGAATAATAAAAAGGATTTCTGGACAGAGTCTCTTATTAAGGTAATATAACTTTTGGACATTAGTTAGATTATTATTGGTTTTTACTTATTTAATAACTCTGTTGTATCAACTGTAGTAGGTTTTAACTGGTTCAGTAGGTAGTTATTTTAATTTATCTAGATTTCTAATTTATTTATTTTTTTCAATATTGGTTACAAAATTGTACAATAAAAGCATTTTTTGTAGCAGTTCAATTATTTTTTGCATTAGAAGTAGCAATATGTATAGGATAGTAAGCTTGTTGCCATTCATTAGCATTTTCTTTAAAGAAAGCTAGCATAATTTTTCTCTTTTTAGCAAAACTCCAGCTATTAGTAATTGCAGTTTTTTCAAAGTTAGCAATCCAGACTAAGAGGTTTTGGGTTTCATCTTATAAAAAAATTCAATATGAACAATATTTTTATCTTTTTTATTTTCTTTTAAATAGTTAAAAACATTATTTGCATTGGCTACTATAATATTTTAAATTTGTTAATTGGGTAAAGAGTTAAATATATGTTGTTAAGAATTAAAAAGTATTTTAAAAAAATTATTATAATTTTAAAGTTAAAAAGATAAGAAGTTTCTAAATCTTCTTTTATTAATATGAAAAAATTTTTTTGATAACTATTTGTATTGACAGCTAAAAATGTTATACTTCTAATAGTATTAATAATATTTTTAAGTGAACTAGAATATCTAAAACTAAAAATAAGTTTAAAGATAGTGTTCTTTAATTAAAGTAAGTTAGATTAGATATAGTTTTGTTTAATCTGGTTAAAATATTCTATAGTTTTGTTAAAGAAGTTACAAGCAAAATATTGTTTAGTATACCAAAAATAAAAGTTTTGAATATTAAAGAATATATTTGATAACAAATTTTACAAAAATTATCTGATTTAATAATAAGTAACTAAGTGATATGTTTTTTGATATATAAGAATATTTTTAATAAGTATCTTTTAAAATTAAATTGTATGTACTATCAATTTAGAAACTATTTGTTATAATACAAACACATATACTTTTATTTCTAAATACTAATTTTGCAGTATTTTAAAATTATATATAATACTAATAGTAAATTTTTTTTATATTTAATTTTATAAAAAATCATATTAAGTAAACTAATTTTAATTATTAAGTAAAAGTTGTAGAGTAGGTATTTCTGAATTAATAATAGTAAAATTATTAAAATAGGTTAAAAACTCATTAAAATATGAATTTTTAAAGATTAGAATATAAAATTATAAAATAAAATTAACTAATAGGTTTATATAAATTAACCAATCAAATTTATTATTTTTATACTATCTAAGAAAATTTTATCCTATCTAAATAAACTTTATTTTATATATATACAACTCTTTTTATAGATCATTTTACCAAAATTGAACAAAAAGAAAAAACTTTCTAGCAAAGAATACAGCAATAACTACTAAGTAAAGTAAACTTAGGCCCTTAATTAAACTTGTTCTATACACTAAACTTGATCTAAAAGAGGTGTCAACCCTAGTAAAATCTCTTACTAGTAGCCCTAAATAGCAACAATACTAAAAATAGTACTGCAAAAAACAACTTACACTCTAACAAAAATGGTCCTAAGGACTTTTACATTTTTACTAACTCAGCATACAAACACAATATATCAGTTTCAAAAAATACTAAAAAACAATAAAAAACCTACAAACTAATCTACCACAAACTCTAAACCAAACAACCTTTCAAGGCACCTTTTTTTCTTCTTCTTTAGCCTATTTTACAAGCAAACTGACTATTTCAAAGAACCTTTTAACTACAATCTCAACCACCAACTCCTCTATCAAATATACAAAAGAGTTTATTAGTATTAACATAAAAGAACCTGTCAAACTCATCTTTACTGTCACCTTTCTTGTTTCTAACTTCGTTGACAAATATCTCTTTACAGTCAAGCTTACCTAATCTGATTATGTCTCTAATCTTATTACCTTTCTAATACAATAATTATACAAGCACAAAGAAGCTTTCCAATCAATACTTTTTGACTTTACAACTATCAAAAACAACTCTATAAATATCAGCACCAAATTTTTCAGAAATATATAAAGCTGTAATCTTAACCTAATTATTTAGTTATATAAAAAGTATAGAAGGCATATAAGATACCTAAACACAATAAAGATATCCTAGTGATACCTTATAATATGATTACAGAACTAGATACAGATAAAGAACTATTACAAACAAATAACATTACACAAGAGGATGAATTGACATTTGATCTTATTGCAAGTACAACAGTAAATAATACACAAACTCAGCCTACAGTAGAGACACCAAATAGCACTACACAGACTAAACACAAAACCCATACTAGAAGAAATAAATGCCCCTCCTTCTCATAACATATAGTTGCAGAAATTAGCAAATTATCAGCTAAAGCAATACAAGCAACAACTGGTTAACAACAAAGCAAAAAATGAGCCAAACTACAACTACTTATTATAGAAGAATTACCTAACCCAGAATTCTCTAACAATATCACCATATCGTCACTAACATCTATGATTACAATATCAGATACACAAAATATTACTAAGCTAACTTATAGCCAAATCACACAAAAGCAGCTCAATATACCTCAGTTTCATTACATCGATAACTCTGAATGGGCAAATATTTTGTAAGCAAAAATTACTAACAAAATCAATACACTATTTGACTAACAAACCTGGACCTATAAAGCAATAGCTGAGGCACTCCTAATATCAATTGGAATCTGTGACTTTATCGATCATAAACTTATCACTACACCAACTCAATTCACAATCCCACTAGCAATATTTCTTAAATTCAAGTATCTTAATACCAGATTCTTTATCATCTTTACTAAAAATTCAAATACTTCTTCAGCACACCAGAAAGAATATACTAACCTATACAATAATGCTTTGACTACCTATAAATAAACTAATTAAATTACAATTACAGATGTAGCTACTTGCAAAAGTATAAACACTATGTTTAAACAAATGCTTATATTGCAATATCTCTCAAACATCAACTTTACCAACTATACCCTCTTTATGATTTACAAGACCATTTACTATGCAAGAGGGTTCTTACAAATCCAAAATGAGCATGAATAAACACCTACATCTATTTGAGCTACAATTAATAGTGCACTTCAAAAAAAGCTTATACCTCTATCATCAGACCCTAATGAAATTTCCAGACACATTCAAGAAATATTACCATTCACACTTTCAATTACTCAAAGATCATATACAAGGGCTACTGTCAATGCATTAAGAAAATTCTTCAAATTTGACAAGCTTACAAATAACTATTTTGCAAAACTTCCAACATTGCCAAAGAGATATTAAGAACTCCTTTCAGAATTAAAAACTTATTTTCTAATTAGAAGCAGGCAATCACTACAATATCTCTCATATTTCAGATACAAACTGGCTAAGTACTACACATTTACTGTAATTCCAAATTCATATTTTAAACTTTCATCACCAAAACAACCATTACCTACTACATATTAGGAACTTAATTACAAAGTCAGAGATCTTTTCTTATTCAACTCATCTACATCCAAAATACTATTAGCTGAGGCAGTTGCATAGCTAAGAGAGTATTATATATTTAAACTACTTTCTAGTGTTTACTTTATTACCAAACCACTTTTGCCTAATAACCCAGATCTCATTCACACTAACTCACAATATATCTATCCAATAACTGATAATGCAATAACAAAAGAATTTCTTGAAGAAGTTTTTTAATAATATCACATTTGATTTCCAATATCTGATCATATAATGCAAGCAAACTCTATTAACAAACCTGATCTACCAATAGACAGCCAAGAACTTGCCAAACTTAACATTACACTACCTATTACAACATCTCAACAACTTGCACAAATTGCAAAAACACTCCAACAACATTTCTATTTCAAAAAACTACCACTATTATAGATTAATATTATAAATCCTCTTGTCCAAACTGCAGAACAAGAAGACAAAGCTGATGGTAATAAATCTACCCAAACTGCACAAGTACTTCTACCTATATCTAACAATATAGAAGATGTCAACTTTGTATTAATTTAGAACAACATACAACTCACTCTTCCAATAATCTTGCAATCAGAAATAACACCAACAATGCAAATTCTTAGACAACACTATACTATTCGCACAATTCCAGACTTTTTATTTAACCTACTATCATTGCCTACACCAACATAGAAAATATTTAACAATTCTACTACAATATCAAATGAGCTATCTACAATCAATACAGTGGCAATAGACATTTCCTAATTTTATATTAATGAATAACACTATTGAACCTAACAACAAACCTATACACCAATATTTAACTATCATAATATACAATATTCAAGGATACAATAATAATACTAAAAGGCAATTATAGCTAAACTATTGTATTAGTCAACAGTTTGATATTATATTACTTACTAAAACAAAACTGGTATACTTCCAATACACTTATTATATACTTTATAATAATAATTACAAATGCTTTATGTCAAACAACAATACCACCAACCCTCAACATCCAAAAGAGTCTAGTGCAGGAACAATAATTTTTATAAACCAATCACTTACAATCTATATTCATAATATTCAAACTTTTCAAGGCACTGCTATAGCAATTGATCTTTATCTACTATATAAAAACAACTTTCATATTATCTCTACATACTTATCTAATAATTCTAATATAAACAAACAAACACAAAACCAAATTATCCTTTGGATTACATAAGCACAACAACTTAACATTATTTTAGTAATCATGGGAGACTTTAAACAAGACCTTAATAGGCCACAGCATTCTATACTATACAAATATCTTATATCATATAACTTTACTCTACTAATATATACTAATTACTCACAAACTTCTACTTGGCAACATAATCAGCTTTTTAGTTAAATTGATGAAATCTGGGTTTCACAACAAATCCTACATATATTCACAACACCTACTATTATCCATGCAACTGGCATTACTAACAGCAACTACCATATCATCTGTACTAATCTTTAAATACATACTAAACCAACCAAATGACACAAAAAATACAAATACAAGGCATTCAAATATAATACCATAACAAACAAACTTTGGAAACAGTTTTAACAAACAAGTTATCAACTATCATCTTCAACCACAGAAACAATAGCATCTACACTAACCATTAATCAGCTTTGGTACCAGATCCAACATGCAGTACTTACTGCAGCCAACACATATATACCCTTTACCTTCTATTTATAAAAACAATTTCAAAACTTCTTACCTACTGCCTCAAAAACTCATATAGCACTAAACACCTGTGGTAGCATACTCCATACTCTTGTCAACCTTCATACTGATATCAATAATGATAATAAAACAAATACTACACAACTAAATAATTTAAACCAAAAAATACAAACAATTCAATTACTTACTAACATATTTATTACATCTCTTACCCTATTAGACATCAATAATAGCCAACTTTTTAACACTATTAATATAATAAATAAGAATTGTAAAACATTATACTATACTTAGGAAAGTAAAAACAAACATGTATTATCTCAACACATTACCCAACAGGTTGAAAAATGCTACAGCAACTTTACATTAAATACCACAGTAATGATCAACAGTATACTCAATAGACATACTAACACTGTACTATTTGACAACATAAAACTCTCTAACTCTATAATAATTAAATCACAAGAGATTCATCAACACATCAAAGATCATTTCACAAACTGAACTAAACACAATTCATACAACACAACTCTTTGGAAACAATAGAAAAATGAATACAATCCCAAACCAAATATATTCTCAATATAGTATAACACATTAACAGATCCAATAATTCAACAAAAAATAATCAACACAATAAATACTTCACCTAACAGTAAAGCATCCAGATTTATACTTATTTCTAATAAAATGCTCAAGCATACTTATCCTCATATTACTAAACTCTTAACAATTTTATTCAACTTATGCTTAAACATTGCAGACATTTCTACTGCTTGGAAACAAAACTAAATATATCCTATATTAAAAAACCAACCTTTACAAATCAACTCAATCATATCAGCCTATAACACTTCTTGAACATACTTGAAAAATCTTTACAAAAATTATTACTAACCAACTTAGCAAAATAATGTCTAAATATCCTATTTTAGATCCATATGACTTTATTGCTTTGCCTTACTTTTTTACAACACAACTTATACAAATCCTTACCAATATACTACAAGAAATACAAATACAAAACAAAAAAATATGGCTCTTGGCTTAGGACATAAGCAAGACATATGACTCTGTACACATTCCACTTCTTCAACATGCCTTAACTTGATTAAAAATTTCTATCAACATACAACAACTCATAATTAATATACACAATAACCAATACAACTCAGTTATCACAAACTTTAGTTCCACATCTAGCTATCATATACAAGATGGCATAGACCAAGAAGAAACAATCACACCACTTTTCTGGTATATATATTATGACCCTCTAATAATTTACATCTATTCTAAATTTTAAAGATATAATATATCAATAATATTTGTATCTAATACACAACACCTAACATATTATACATCAGTACTAGTCTATATGGATGATACACTATGGCTGGCCCCTAACAAATAACTCTTTAACAAATTGTTAATGCTGCTGAGTCCTTCTACAATATGGCCAACATTACAGTCAATCCTACTAAATCAATTTATGCAACAAATCAGATCAAGGATCTAAATTCAACAATTAACTTTGTCAACATTATCATATATACTATCTTATTAAAAGATACTTTTCACTATCTGGGCTGCTGGTTTACATTACTTAGCCACCACAAACATATACATAATCAGATTACTGCTGAGGCCACCAACCTTATCAGTACTAGAAAAAACAAAAAGATCACAGAAAAACAAACAATCTATATTATCAATACTGTACTTATACCTTACTTTTTATACAGAACTTTAAATACATTTATTTACCAATCTAACACCCAAAGTATTATCAACTCATATACACAAGTTGCAAAACACAAAGCTGAACTGGCCTCAACAATACCCAACTCTACCATATTTTATTACCAAATATACAACCTATATAGTCTAACAGACATTTAAGCACAGAACCATATCTCTTTTCTTCATATACAACTAAACAACTCACTAACAGCCCCATTAATCAAAATTCTATTACAACATCTTCAACAAATGACACTTTCATCTAATAATATCTTATATTCTTCAAATTATATACTACTTACAAAGTTTTATAATATACTTATAGCCCAAACTATCAGAACTGCATACCAACTTGGAATCAATATTCAAAATCTTTCTAATCTCTGGCTAATACTAACTATATACAAAAGCACCTCAATTGATACATTAATCAAATGCTGTACTAAACCAACACAAATCAAGTTACTAACCAACAAAGCAAACATCTTTGCCATTGAACAACTTACTAATCACACAAATACACAGCTTTTTTTATGGCAGTATATCATATATAAAACACAAAAAATACCAAGATGAAAAATTCTCAAATAGTTTAAAGAACTCCAACATACCTTTTATGCAACTACTACACCATACATTCCTACTATTACTCCTAACCCATTCATTACAAACTCTATAGCACTATAGAGAAGTGCCTGAGTGCTTAGCAAAATTAAAAGTACACCAATTATAGAAAAAATACAAAAAACATCTAATACAAACAATACAATATATATAAAACATTATCAAATGCCACCACCTGAATTACAGCACAAAGCACAACTTACTAAATGCCTCTAATGCAAATATATCTGCACTGCTAATACCAGCCAGCAATGCATAATCACACTTACTATATCTCAGTATATTGTGATTAAAGTATCTAGCTCCAAGGTTCTTCAAACAGATATCAATAATTTAATACAGCATCATCATAAACTTAACACACAGTTTTCTTTACAGTTAAAAAAAAAAACCTCATCTTAACACTTATCTACTACTTTAGTTACTCACCAAAACTCACAACCACCTACTACATTAATGACTTAAATCAATTTGCTATATCAAATATTTCTATCAAGTATCACTATTACATGACTATTTTATCTCATAACAATTAACTTACAGGCCAAAAAACTCTAACTATATCTTTATGCAACTATAATCCAAGCAAATACACCACAGTCACAGGCTCAATTTGCCTGGACTCTTATACTAACTAATATAAGATTCTCATTCCAAATTACATATTGGCCTTCTACAACATGTACATACCTTATTGGAATTATAACAATTCTAATAATAGCTTTACAGAATTGTCAAATAATAGTTAATATAACTCACAAACCAACAATTAACTACATTAACTTTCTTCTTGCACCAACACCAAATTCTACTCTTACCCTTCAAAAGTACAATTATTGGCTACTCAAACTACTACTACAAACTATAATTGCTCGCAAAGATATCAAAATTAAAGGTATCTATATTGAGAATCCTGACAACCACTCTCTATATAATAGAACAACCCATCTGTCTACCAATATACAACAATACAAACTGCATATTTAACCTTATGCACTTGACAATAACAATTTCTACCTTATCTGGAACAATACACTAATTGAAAACAAAACTTGTTGTTTCATTAGACACTTGCAAAATGTAACAAATACAGCAAAATGGCATGCTCTCAACAGAACTAAACATTGGAATAATATTCATGAAGATACAAACTGGAACTTAACACACAAATTTCTTAACTATAACAACAAACCAAATACTTGCATTACTCATTCCAAACACTCATGATTAAAAAGTTTCAAAATTAAATTTCTACTAAATGGGCTACCAACTCTATTAAACCTACATTACAGAAAACCTAAAATATATACCAATCCTATCTGTAATCATTGCTCTATGCATATTGAAAACAACTTTTACTGGCTCGAATGTACAGCAAATCCTATATCTTTAGATTAAGTAATCCAGCAAACTACTTCTAAATTCCTTACTAAAAACAAAATAGAACTACAAAATATATCAACCTTATTACAACAACTCTTTTAAACATCAAACAACACATATAATCTTCTTAAATTGCAAGGATTAATTCTAAACAACCACCTGCAACTTGTAATATTAATTTGAACATGCTTGTTATTCTATTTCATAAAATATCAAATAATATTTACAAACAAATATAGACAGAAAGATGCAAAGCTGTGCACCAAAATGACCTACTAACAAATACACTTACAATCACAACTACCCAGCCACAGACCAAGTAGCTACAACAAAAAATGAAAAATGGACAACTATTTTTTCTACTACTAATATATCTATATCTTACATTATAACACTTAATCTAGAAGAGGTCTGACAGTCTACTTTAGTAGAGTTTTGGGCTGAGGATAAATTAATCCTAGCTATAGGTCCATGTAATAATTTATATAACTTATTTTTATTAATGTAATACCAAATTGTTTAATAAAGACTAAGGCCAGACCTCACTCTTAATAAAAAAAAAAAAAAAAAAAAACTTTATTATATATACAAATATATTTTTTAAAAATAATACAATGCTTTAAAATTTTACTATAATAGATAAATAGTTTTATTTATAATATTATAAAATTTTTTTATTAATTAGTAATATATATTAATTTTAGATGAAAATTTTAATATACCATGCATAACTATATAAAAATGATCTATATGCTCTCTATTCTTAAAAATTAGTAAATATTTCTTGAAGTTATTATAATAATAAGCTTTGTTACTTAATAGAATATTGTAAAAAGAGTTCTTCTAGTTCTAAAGAAGATCAAAATGCTAAAATTAGTTTAGTAGTTGTTGAGATATAGACATTTAAAGTTTGAGTAATAATAATCAGAATTTTTCTTCAAGAGGAGTTTCTTACAACTTCTTTGTAGATCAAAAATAATGTTACTATTTTGACATTAAATAACAGGTTCCAGAGAGATTTATTTACTAAAATACACTTAGTACAAATGATGTAGTATGTTTTCAAATATATACTTTTCAAATTTTAGATCAAAAATACCAATATTGATAGAGTTTTCTTATGACTAACTAAAATCAATTATCTATAATGAATTGAGAACTTATTTTACAATTATTACCAAAATTTTAACCTATAGTTTTTTCTTTAATTACAGTAATAACAGAAGTTGTTTAACTATAGTATGATGATTATGACTTGACAGATTCTATAAAAAGTCTATACAAGACTTAATATTATACAAAGTGATTTGAGATTTTAAAGCAGAGATAACAATAGATAATATATAAAGATATTAAATATTGCATTCAGTTTATTCATTATTAAAATGTATAAAAACACTTAACTTTCTTAAAAGATCAAAAAGTAATGCTTTTATAGATATTTTATATATATAAATTATTACAATAAAGATTACTCTATTGCTAATAAATACTATATATAGTAATATTAAGATATATAAGAACTAATAGATATAATAAATATAATATATACAGTATAATAGATATAAAAGATATATAAGATATTATAAAAATAATAGAAATAATAAATCTAATAGAAATGTAATATCTGTTAAGTTTGTTAAATATGTTAGATCTAATAGATCTGTTAGAAATGGTAGATTTCTGATACAGTAATATAAACCAAGTTACATGTACTAGAATTAGTGCTTTTATCAAAATCATCTTGATCTTATGATCCTATGATCAAAATTATATGATCTTGTATTTATTAAAATCATCTCAGTAAACTAAATCAAATTATGATTATTTTATTTAATTTAGTTTGGTACATCAAAAGTTATAACCAAAAATGTATAAAACTCTTAATATTAATAATGCAAAAGAATAGAAATTTCCTTAACAGAGAATAACCTAATTATAAAACTACATTCTTACTAGCTTGTTAGAGTAATTATAGCTCATGGTCTTATTTCTCTAATATCAATTAAATTCTGGCATTAAATAAGACAAAACCTATTCACCTCTATTATAAAAAATTTACTATAACTTTATATTCTACTTAATTTATAAAAAATACCAAAACTATTTATTCAAAATTTTATATTAATCTTATATTAATATTATAACAAATAAAACATCTTTTTTATTAATAATTTCACTATTGGCCTTTATGAATAATACTATCTGGCATTGTAAAAATGCAAATATAATACAAAATATTATAAATAATATTTAATAATATAGAAATTAATGCTTTTAAATCTGAACTTCTTTATATTAAATCCAAATTTCTAACAAACTTAACTCCTTTTCTTATAATGAACAATCAAATAATTCTTTTTAGAAAACCTTAAGATGTAATATGCTACTTTGGTGTTTTTATAATAGCAAATATTCTTTTATATAAACTCTTAATCAAATTCATAATAAAATTGAAAACTTTCTTATTTTTATTTAATACAAAAAAGTAATACTAACAAATTTTAGCACCTTTTAATTTAATTTTGCAAGTTTTATTAAAATATTTGCTTCAAATTATTTTAATTCATGCAAATACACAATATAAATTTATTTACCTATTTACTATTCATACTAAAAAAATACTATTATTAGCAAAAAACTCCAATAATATAATACTTACTAATCTATTACTTTTAATTTATTATTCTTTAATAATATTATTCAAAAAGTTAGTGCAACTAACATTAAATATATTTTTAATATACTAGCAATTCTCAAGTACATTAGTATTTAACAAATTAAAAGTTGACTAACTAAAATAATAGTTTTCTCAACTTTCAACTAATATTCTAATTAATTACTATTATAAAATACAAAATTATACTTTACTCTTCCATTTTTCTTAACTTGTTTTAAATAATATTTTTTCTTTAATTATTTCATAAATTTCTTTTTATCTCTTATTAATACCAAAAAACTCTTATACTATTTATAATATTTTTTCTCTTAGCTTATTTATAACTATTATTAATAGTCTTAAAAATAACAAAATCATCATCTTAAAACAAATTACAAGTGCAGATAACAAAAATATTTTCTTATAAAAAATATTTATCAAAGATCACCAACTACAATAGTTTACTCAAATTCTACAACTAAACCAATTTAATATCATCAATCTAACTTGGCCTACTCTAAATCTACTTTTTACAAATATTTTTCTTAATACAACTAAATTAATATTACTATTATATTTTTAAACTTATTTTTTTTTTACTAATTCTATTATATAAATAATCAATCATTTTTATTTCTTATCAAACTACCTTTTAAAAACCTTCTTTTTTAAAATCTCTTCATCTATTTCAGGTCTCTTACAACTTTCTGCTATTCAATATCAAATTACTATTCTTTTTATCTTTCTTATAATCTATCTAACAAATCAAATAATCAAACAATTATTCAAAATGATTTTAAAGAAATTTTAGCTTTAATCAATATATATAACACTGCTTCCTCCTAATCATCTTTATTATTATAACCACAAATAGTTTTATCATCTTATGATATTTAACTTATTCAACAATTTATTCATATACCAATATATTAAAAATAATTAATTAATCTTAACTATCTTATTACTAACAAATTATATTTTTACACTAATAGATCAATTAAAAATATTTAAACTTCAGATATTAGGTTTGGTATAAAATGGATTTGCAAATATAATATATTAATAAAATTCAATACAGCTATACAATTATACTTTAAACAACTCATACTGAACTTGAATCAGTTCTTTACTTTTTGTTGGCATTTTTATCTAATACTTCCTTAAATATTTATTTTCAAACTTATACAATCTAAAAATTAGGATATTATTTACTATATAATTATTTTAACATCTTAAAAACATTACTACCATCTTTTACAAAGTTAAATTATATTCTACAAACTCATTTTACAACCAAACAAATTTACTTGCTAAACAAAAAACTACAAAATCTATTATTAAGCTCAATAATTCAAAATTTAATACTCCAAACTATTTTTGATAAAATAACTTTCTAATTTCTTTTAAAGTTTATACCTTTATCAAAAATACTATAACTATTTAAAAAATTGCCAAATAGGCAAATTTAAATTTTTTTTAAAATATTACCAATATTAAATGGTTTTTTATATTTAAAATTATTTTTTTACTTAAAAATAACTTACAAAAATATTTCTTTTATATCAAAATTCTTATTAATAACTTGCTTACTATACAAAACCTTAATATTCATTATTCTTATCTTTATACTACACCTAATTGCTCTTGCTGCACAAATACTAAAGATACTTTTCATCTATTCTTATGATCTAGCAATACTACAAGTATCTTATAATCACTTGAAAACACTATATATAATACTCTTTTATTACTTCATATTTTTAATATAACTACAACAACTCTATTAAATATTCTTCTAAAATTTATATTTTATTCTTCAAATTTCTAATACAAATATATTTTATATGCTATTTTTGAAACTTATTCTATTACTATATATAATAATATCAAAACACTTATCAATAAACAAACAGATGCTTTTCTATTTCTTCTTTTAAACAACCTATTTAACTAGTTTTATTAAATCTTTAGTCTATTTAAAATATATACTAACATTAATGAGAACTTTCTCACAACATCATATCTAAATATAAACATACTAGAATCAGTTTACCAACTTTACTCAATTTCTTAAACAATATTACAACTTTTTTTCTATCTACAAATACTAATCCATTTATTACAAAATGGCTTTTTAGAGTTACTCTTTAACAACTTGTATAATTTAATGTTCAGACAATCACTCAAAGATTTTTTCAGCCTATTCTAATTGAAATAGTTAGCTATAGCACTTATAGAAAATAGAGAGTGTAATGTTATATTGGATGCCTTCTTGTAGTACAAATATAGTTTAGAAATCTTTAAATTTAAACCTTATAATTCTATATATAATAAAGTTTCTACTTGTGCATTATTCTAATAATAATAATAATAAAAACTATATTTTTAACTATTATAGTTAAAATTAATAATAATAAAATAAGTATTAGTATAAAAAACAAATTCAAAATGTGCAACAAATCTTTTTCAGATTTTTAATTACAAATATACCACAAAAAAGATTATAAAAGTATAAAATATATATTTAATCAAAATTTAAGAAATAGAATACTATATGTATTGTTTGATAAAATATATATTTATATACTAAATTTTTTAATTAATAAAAAGCTAATGTATTATTATTTTTTATATATTGATATTTATTTAAGATTTGCTTTTTTTATATAAGTATAATTCTAAATTAATAATATTTAAATTTTGATACTTAATTAAGCAATTTTTTATAAGAGAATATTTCTATTTTTATATATAATAATATAATTTATTAAAAAATAATACAAGACGCAAATCATTAACTCTTTCCAACGATCACTTGTACCAAACTCTGCTGCAAACATTTGATTATTATTCAATATTTTATTAAGTAAACTACTCTTGGACG
>CAJVQA010004073.1:0-18193 GCA_910591915.1 Cetraspora pellucida | reverse complement strand
CCTGTAGTGGTTCATTGAACCACAATACCGATAAGTAATTAATAAAAGTCAAAAGACCAAAGAGGTTACCTTAATACTAAAAAAAAAAAAATAGAATAAATGTTAAATGTTGAAATACATGTTTGGTTTGTTGAATAATATTGCCAAGTTTTTTAAGATAATGATGTAATTTTAAAGTTTTTGTAGAAAAAATATGTTGAAAATTTCTGACTGTAAATTTTTTATTAGAAATATGTTAAAGAGCTGCAGTAATAATACTATTTTAAATTTTATGTTATATAAATTCTAAGAATTCTGAGATTTGTATATTAAGTGATATTTGGTTAATAGTTAAGTTTAATGTTACTTGATTTGAAAAAAGTTGTCATTGTTTATTATTCATATTTTTTATATAAGAATGTTTTTTATCGAGTTTTAGTTGAATAATAGAGTTTGTCTAAGTATATATAGGAAAAAAAACTAATTAAAAATAAGAATTTTGTAGTTACTTTGAGTACTAGTATCAGAATCTTCAATAGTAAAGAAGTTAAAGTAATGAAGAAAAGGTTGGTTAGCCCAGATATAGTAAATGCTACTACTATATCTGCTGCTTTGCTAAGTAGATATAGAGGATTGTATATAACTAGCTAAATTATATAAATTATTATATTGAAGAAAGTAAAGTAGTTTGTATTTAATTAAAGAGAATTGGGTAAGATAATCAGATGCATTAAAGTTACTCAAGATGATAGGTTGTATGTTTAGAGTAATAGCTTGTTGGATCTATTGTATAATAGTATTTTATACTGATAGTCTAAGTTAAGAGATATCATATAGTAAATAGATTAAAATAATTTAAACTTAATGTCATATTTAAAGAAAAGGTCTATTGTGATAGCATATCTAGTAAAGAGTAGGATTTTATAAATGTGGAATTTAATAGATTTATGAATCATAATAGTTGTATCAGCTTTTAGATTATTAGTACAAAACCAGAAATAAATAAAATATTTAGATTGTTACAAGGTTGTAGCCTTCTTAATACAATACAACCAAGTAACAAGGTCACCTAGTATAGTGATTAACTATTGCAAATATATATAGGGTAGAGGTGTAGTAGTTCACTTTACTACACAGTAGCAGACAAACAGTTCGAGATAATAACAGTATATAGATTAACTTTTATTAAATAAACACACAGTGACAACCTTGCCTATAGGAATTACCCTAAAGGGGGAATATCACAATTACAAGTTAGAGGTAAAGGTAGAAGGGTCTAGGTTAAAGTATAGAAACTTAGAATTGGCAAGAAAGGGTAAAAGCTACCCTTTATATATCTTTTTACCTAGCAGGAATAGTAGGGATTTGAGCAACATTACTTGATACTGTACTCGGTAAGGACCCTGGATAATACTAATAGAGGTGGTATTATTAAACTGAACAAAAAATTTTAAAATTTTCCTAAAGGTTATATTTTTAAAAAGGCTTTTTGAATAAATCTAATATTATAAAACCAGACTTAGTAAAAAAAAAAAGAATTTAAAGTGGACATAATTTTATTAAAATAAATACCTAATATTAAAAACAATCCAAATTATATTTTTACAAAATAATATCATTTCAAAGTTTGGCCTGCATTAAGCTTAATGCAGGCTAAATTCGAAATTATACCTCTAGTACTAAATTTTCTTATAGTTATCCAGTTTTGGATTTGATCAGCTTTTTATATAGTAAAAATTCAAGTTTATTCAAATTTCATATAAAAATTCAAGTTTATCTAAGTTTCGTATAAAAATTCAAGTTTATTCAAGTTTTGTATAAAAGTTTATCTAAGTTTTGTTATTTTCATAATTAAGGTTTTTAACAAAGTTTATTGCAAACAGGTTTTTCTGTGCATAAAGTTTTATCTGCTTTACTGTGATCAAACTTTATAGTTAAAAATTTTATCATAGTTAGAAGTTGTTATAGTCAGAAAAAAAGCACGATAAAAAATTTTGTTTAATTGTTAAAAGCTTCATCATAGTTCAAAGCATCATTAGTTAAAAAAAAAAAAGAATAGAAAAAAAAAATAAAATAAAATAAAAAAATAAATAAATAAAAAATAAATAAAAAAAAAATAAAATTTTGTGTGATCATAAGCAAAAGATTTGCTATGGTCAAGAATTTATCAAGATGAAAGTTTCTCTCTGCCAAGACACTCTATCAAACTGTCCTACCAAGACACCCTACCAAAATGCTTTATCAAACTATTCTGCCAAGATACCCTGCCAAGACACCCTGTCAAGACCAAGGCTTATTAATGGATTTAGATTTACTACTTATTTCAAATGAATTTTTACAGTCTGTTAGTGAGCTATCAGATATCGAAGATGAATTATCCAATGGATATGAAGTGTCTAATAATTATGAAGCTAATAACTATGAAGTTTCTGATGGTTATGAAACAACAAATAATGAACATTCAAATAATAAATTAGTTGTTTCTAACAAATATACATTTAAAAAAAAACAGAATTGTGAAATAAACTCAAAAACTGTTTTAGAAAAGGTATAAGTAATTAATTAACAATATATTATTATATTAATATTAATATAAATCTAACTAATTTTGTATTCTTAGCAAGTGGAACTGACTAATCATCCAGATGTACTTAAAATTTTGAGTCCACTATGCATATAATGTAAACATTGCAAGAAACTTATTAAACTAAAAAGAAATTTTGACAAATCACGAATTGAATCTCATGTATCTAATAAAAAATGTATTAAAAGTAAAGGATTTCAAGATTTAAGAGAAATCTTTTTGGTTTCTAGCACTCAAGATAAACCATAATATAAAAGATATCCATGTTCTGGTTTATATGAAGAGAAGCATCTCAAATACATTGAACGAGTTGGCAGCTTTACAATCTTTGGCAGAGCTCCACCCATAAAAAAAATAACACAAAAACTTTTTCCATGCAAGTTTACAGAAAAGACAAAATTTTCTTATTCCAAGCTTAGCTCGATCAATCCAAAGGGCTTAATGATGAATTATTAGCAAGATCTAAATAAAAAATAGATCAGAAATGTTTATGTATACGTAGTTCAGAATGTGAAACCTATACCAATCAAATTGAGCAAGTGTGTAGAAAATATTTTTTACTTACAAAGGATCAAGTTTTTAAGATAAATTTGGATTATTCGAATCTTTTTTTTATACAATTTTTATAATAATACTGTATGTATTTTTTAGAATGTACTTTCTAAACCTGTACCAAAGCCAGAAAATTAACATTTTACACACAAATTATATTTTTAAAGCAATCCACTTTTAAAATTTCTTGAAAATTTGGATATAAAAGAACTTTGGACTTCAGTTTCTTATATCAATGAAAATACAATACCATTTTGGTTAAAATTAGCTGAAAAGAGTTTAAACGAAGCATTTGAATTACAATCTGCATTTAAGAGACTGTGTGAAATAATGATACAAATATCCCAATGTGAAGATCATAATAAAGGTATTCAAAATTTGAAATATTCTGAAAAGATTACCAATTTTATGACTATACTTTCTAGCTTAAGTCCAAAGACCTATGATTTTTTTCGAATAAATTTGGCAAAACAAACATTACGAAACATTAGGTATTAAATTATTATTTTATTCAATGTGTAAAAAAAATACTTTTACAGAAGATTATATAATATTTAAGTGTTGACAAGGAAAAATCTGTCATCGGATTTTTAATTATATTTTGTATCATACATAGGAGCACTTATATAATCTAATTATCTTTAAAATTATTTTTATACAGGCTTTTGCGTCAAAAATCTGGAGAGCATATGTTGAACACTAGTATATGCCTAGAAAATATGATACGCTTCAAAAGATTAGCTAACTCTATGAACTATAATGAGCCAGTCATTGCAATGACTGATAATACTAAGCTTTATCCTCGTTTTAGCTATTCTGCGAATCTTGGATGTATTATTGGGTCTATTTTTTCACTTGATCAAACTTGCATTGAGGATTATGATGAAGTAAAAACAGTTATTCAAATGTGATTTCAAATAATGCAATTGCAAAGCAAGTTCATTTATATTTACTTCAAGTAAGTGTTTATTATATTAAGTAATATTAAAAGAAAATTATATTTTAGGATTTTTGAATTTATAATTTACTAGCTCAGCTTTTAAAATTCGTGATAATATGTAATACTATATCATCGTGAAATAATACTCCAGGGTGTTATTTCTTGATGATACGATAATACTTGGTAAATTATTACTTTTAAAAATCTAAAGTTTAGCTTTTTTATTTTTATTTATTTATTTATTTATTTTTGTAACTATTATTTATATTTTTTTTTTGTCATTATTATTTACAATTGATTTTTTTTTTAAAATTTAAGATTCCTTACTGAAGTTTCTACTGGTTATAATCAGGATGATTTCAAATAATGGTAATGAAACATCAACACAAATATTACAAATGCACGAAAAAGTGCTAGAAATGGCAAGACAACTTTCAATTCATATAGTTTCTGTTGGATCCGATGGTGCTATTTTAGAATTTAATACTCAAAAGCATTTAATGACCAAAAAATACTGGATCAACAAAGAGTTTTAATGATCCAATTTATAATATAAACTTTATCTGTCCAGTTTTTTCTGAAGTAGGTTCAGTAATTCAAGTTTCTGACTCGTTATATGCATGAAAATCTGCATGAAATGCTCTGTTTTCTGGAGCATAATTGCTTACTTTAGGACATCATATAGCAACATATAATCAAATATTAGATATGTGTAAACAAGCTGATAGTGTTTTGTATAAAAAGGATGTCATTAATTGTAATCATCAAGATGATGGAGCTAGCTATCGCCTTTTTTGTTCTTCTCTTCTTAATCAAGTAATGAATCTGGATACTTCTGAAAATATTTGTTATGAACTTTTTATTTATTTGTTTGTAATTGGTGAGTTATTAATATATTTACATTAATATTTTTGATAAAATTATTACAAACTCTAATATTTTAATTAGGTGAATTGATTGATGCATATCAAAACAGAACAATTTTATATTTGAAAAGAGCTCGAATGGTTATGATGGCATATTTTTTTCTTACAATATAGAAATCATATATTAAATCAGCTGCATTAAATAATCCTAATTATATTAGTCTTGAAAAAAATTTTCTTGCAACACAAACATTTAATATCTTAATAAGTTTAGCAGAATCACTAGTAAGCATAATAAATATTTGCTAATTTAGGTTTATAAAATATTATTTATATTAATGTTTTAATTTATTTTTGTAGATTCTCTTAATTATATCTTATCATGATTATTATAATTCATATCCATTATTACTATGGCTTCATGGATCTGAAGGATGTGAGCACTTTTTTGGATTGTGTCGACAAATCAACAATGATTTTACCTTTTCTGATTTATTATATATGATTCCAAAAGTATTATATATGTATAAGGCATATATGACTGGTATATTGAATGAAATAATAAAAGATAAAACTTCTGGTATTGGTAAGAATAATTAAATTTTATTTATTATCATGGTTAAAGCTGAAGCTGGAAATTTTAGATATTTTAATATGAAAATTTAATTAACTTAGAATATAGTATTAGTTTTGATAATATAAGTGAATTTTGATAGTACTTTATTTTTAAGTTAAGGATCTTAATTTTCAGCTTTAACAGTGACATTTATTTTATATACAATTATGTTTTTAATTATCTATTTTTATTAGGCTATATTACATATTATAATACTGGTACACTTGCAGAAACAGTCAATATATTACGTCAATAGCCTTCAGATGATGATTTGCTTTGTGCTGTTCATGAAGAATATCAACAGGCTTTGGATTTTGCAAAAGTTCTTTTGATAGTTAATCAAGACAATGAATTTTTTGATTTGTTAAATATTTTAAATAAACAATCAAATCAGTTGGATAATGAGGATGATAATTATTTCATTAATAAGAATGATGATTATTTCATAAACAATTTGTCTTAAAGCAACAAAATTTTAGATTTTTATGCAATTGCCATAGCGGCAAGTACTGTAGCTAATTTCAATACGATAGATATTTGTAATGATAATATTGAAAATAATTTAAGGGATGTATATTTGGAATTGGCTTTTTTATTATCAGATACGAATTCTTTAAGCAATCAGAATTTAGAGACATGTGAAAACTTTTATACTGGTGTTACTGAAGCAGGAATTTTGAACATGTCTTATCTGGTTAATTTGCGAAAAAATCATAAATGTTATAGCAATCAAAATATGAAATGAAAAACTGTCTGTAAAATTCAGAATTTCAATCGTATAAATTCTATTGTTCCAAATATGGTTAGTAGTTTAATTGCGAATTATACATCAAATCTTAAATTATCATGATGTAAGAAATTATGTAAAATTAGATGTAAAAATTGTAGTCGCTTGTCTGTATTATTAAATATAAATAGAAATATCAGTAAGTAACCAATATTATAAGAATAATTCAAATCACTTATTTTAATAAATTAATTTTAAGATTTAGATTTAAGTGGAATAACCATCGCTAATATTGGAGAACACAATCCTCTTCACAAGCATGATTATGGATTTTCTTATATTAATCATGAACTTTGTTTGGTGCAAATTTTGGCATTATATCAGAAGAATTCGAATTATCATTCTTACGTAGATGGTAGTGTGTTCAATATAGATTCACTATCTTACCTATTAGTAAAAGTTTTTTTTCCACTTCAAAATAATATTTTTTCACCTATAACTAATTCTGGGCACATGATTTTTAGTCATATTAGTGTCAAATTTTTAATCTATTTTCTTGGATTTGGCAATTTTGTTCATATTGATAAGCAACATAATTTGATAACTTATTTTGAAAAGGCTTTAGAGTTATATAAATTTTTTAATAAGCAATCTGCCAAAAATTTGGTATGAATTATTGTTAATTCTGAAGCAGAAAAGAATTAGATTTAATAAAAATAATAAATAAATAGAATGGTCAGCTCTCTAAACCGATTTAACCATCTTGGCATATTGAGATGAGTTTAGAATAAATTCAAGATACATTTTTGTTATAACAATTTAGTGTAAGTATAATAATCATTTATAAGGTAAAGTACTTAGGGTAAGCTATTTTTATAATCATTTTATCAAAATTTCAAAGAAAAAAAAATTTTCAATTTATTAATTAAAGTGCTTTAAGCTATTACTGTATTATCTGATTTATTCTTATATCGATGTTTATTTTACCAAGATTTCAGAGAAAAAAATTTAAATGCTAAAAAATTAGAGTCGATTAGCATTGAAAAAAAATTAAGAAAGGCACTTACAAACACATATTAAACTTTCCAGACAAGATAATACAAACTCCGAAATATTTTATGTTGTTCAATTAAATACAGTACAGGACAGCTTAAGATATTCACCTCTTATTTTTATTATTAAAAAAGGTGCCAAATTTAAACAAGGTCACTATAAAGTATCAACTTTCTATTAAAATGCACCAAATTTTTGATTTATATATAAAATAGACAAAGTTTAAACTGTTATAATACTGTTAAAAAATAAAAATAAACAAAATCCTCTTTCAAAAATGTAGTTTAGGTTACAAACTATCAATTTGAAAGAGGGTTTTTTGATTTAATAATTTTTTGTTAAGTTATAACATTTTTAAACTAACCAATTAAATGTAATATCTTAAGTTGTCTTAGAAAAGTTTGAATTAAATCTTTCTGAAATTAATACAGTTAGAAAGTTAAAATATAAATTAATGAATTATACCAGAATAGATACTGATAGACAAATGTTAGTTTATAAAAACATTGAACTTGATGTGTGTAATTTAGTTATTCTTGATTAAAGTTTTTATAATTTTTTACCTTAATACTTTATTTGCTATTTTTCTATACAGGGTGAAAGTGATAATACACTCACAAATTATGAAATCTGCACAAATAGCTATATACAACTTATCATCGTACTTTATTCTATCTCAAAGAAAGAATTTATAAAAAACTTAGCATTTGATTTATATTGGGATTACTCCAACTTTGAAATGAACTTTCTTGACGGTTCCTGTCTGATATATAAAAGTACAATTTATGGAAAACATATGACTAGGCACATTTATTATAAGGATGTGCCATCTATAAATCAATCAGTCTGTGAAAAAAAAATTGTTGAACAGTATCACCTCTTATTTAATTCTTATTCATGTAAGTGTGACAAACTTTTTATTAATCGAAGTATTTATTTTATTCTTATTTAATTTCTTATTTGTTGAATTCATTAGTTTGACATCTGTTACAAGATAAATGCTGCAAATTATAAGATCATAATTATGAAAGAATTTACTAGCATGTCTGGACAATTTATTACTGCATATATAATAATGTTCTTATAAAAGTGAACAAATTTAGCAATATAGAAATACTAACACTGAAATAATCATCCAATTATAGTGTTCAATCATGTCACCTATACACAATAAAAGCAATATTTTATATGTTTTTCCTGTTCTGGATTTACTTACCAACAATATGCTCTTATTTCTTTTTGCACCTTTTCTAAATTTTTCATGCAACGCAATTACAACAAAAGTATGAATCTGTCTTATAATTTCTGAAATATCATCATCTAAACTTCCAATTTATCTAATTACTACATAAAACACAAGTTGATAAATCTTGTTATATGATTAAATTTATTCTATATGAAGTGTTGTAAAATAAATATAGCTTAATTTACTCAAGAATTGGCATCAAACTTTATAAGTACAACAATGTTGTAGAAGATAAAGATTTATTTAGATCGACACATATAAATTAATCTCTGAATATTTCCAAAAAATAGATTAATCTGCATTATAAATTTTTTTTTGTTTTATAAAGCCCATTTATTAAAATAAATATATTTTTACTAACATTTTATTTTTGTTTCTATGTAATTGAATTATGCAAAGTTGGGTATTTTCTAAATATATAGGGTGCTGAGAAAAGGGACCAAATTAACAAAAAAAAAGATCTTCAGAAAATCAATCTTTATGTTATAAATCTTATAATAAATTATAAGAAAATGCAAACTTTGAAGAGCTATACCACAAAATTTTATTAATACAATTACTTTTGTGTCTTAAGTAAAAAATGATTCTAATCTTATTTTAAATTGATTTATGTAAAAAAAATATTCTTTGAAAAAATTGCCAATTTGGTCCCTTTTCTCAGCACCTAGCCCATATATATGCATGTATTATATATTTATATATGTTATATAATTAAATAGGGCATACAAATTGTAAATTGAAAGGTACAAGACTTAAAATAGTCAAAATTAGGATTCTTAAAGTGAACAAAATGCTTGAAAATTTACTATTAACTCTACTCATACCTCTATTAGTATTATTCAGGATCCTACTTGGAGTAATAGAACTTCAAACAATATTAGATATCATTGTAGTTGGAATAGTGGAGGTTTGAACAACATTAAATAATACTGTGCTTGGGATAGTGGGGACTGTGCAGAGGCAACTGGGAATATTGTTTATATCATTTGTTATTCGTGCTTGAAACACTTGGAGCTTGTGTTTAGGCACTTAGATCTATGCAAAGGTACTTGGGGTTTGTGCAAGAATACTTGGAGTTGGTGCAGGGACACTTGGGGTTTGTGTTGAAGATACTTGGGATTCTTGTACTGCAGCACTTGGCATAGTAATTTGGTGCTAGAATACATAAAACTTGTACAGGGGTACTTGAGGTTTGTAAGACAATAGTAATATCACAGATGTTACTCAGTGTCATGTGGCTGTACTATATTTCTAATAGCCAATTAAGATCCTTTTTATCTATCTACTATATAATATAACTATCAACTAACTAATAACTAATAACTAATAATAATACTATAAGATATAAAATACAATAAAGAATATATATAACTACTAATGCTATTTATAATATACTATGCTAAAATCTACTTTGTAACAAGATTTTTGTAATTTGATTATGGAATTATTTGTAGTGATTTTAGTTTTTGTAGTACTAATAATTTTAAGATTGTTAAAGAGATAGAAGTCCTTTCAGATTTGTTGTTGTAAATCTTTATTATAGCTCTATACATTATGTATACAAATTAATAGATCAAGTAGTTTGGAATTTGTTTGTATTGAATAATTAAAGAAGACTAAATATAATTTATAATATTTAGGATGTTCTGGTTTTTGAAATAAGTAAGGGGTAAAGAAGAACTAATAGTCTAAGGTTGCTAGTATAGAAAAGACTGATGTTGATATATTTGATTTTAGTTGAATATTTGGATAATGCCAAATGGCTTGAACTGATAATATAAAGTAATTAGATAAGAGTTTGAATTTTGATGAAAGATAGATATAAGCTTTACTATGATTATTTTTAATAGAGATAGTTAATGTATAGCCATATAAGTTATTAGATGAGTAACCAAAACTGTGAATATGCATAAAAAAATAATAATAGTTTAAGAATAAGAAAGTAGTAGTATGTGGTTGTAAAATAAAAATATGTTGTAACAAGTATTAAATTGGTTGTTGTCATAGTATTGTTTAGCTATTGTGGTTTTATCATAGTCATCTAAGATAGTTTTTAATAATTAAATATAAGTGTTGTCTAGTTCATTATCCTTTATGATTAAATTAGTATTTAATATATTATTGTTTATTGGAGAGAATTTAGAAGGAACAGATATAGATGAATAATAGGTATAACCTGATAGTTGTGAGAAGAAGTAATCAGGTAAGAACTAAGACACATATGATAGATGTATATAGTATTCACTATAGTCGAGTTTGATTGCTAATCTGAATATATAGTTAAAATTGTTATATTATATAAAGTTGTATTGATAGATGTATTTTAAAAATAAGTTAAGTGTTTGTAGATATGGAAGTAGAGATAGATTTAGACATGCTAGTTATTAGTTATAGCATGAGTCTGGATTGTATAATGTCTTGTGAATTAGTTCTTATAATGCTTTTTTAATGTTTGATGATGAAATAGAATTTAAAAAAGTAAAAGTTTCTTCTGTAGATTCACTTACTGTATATTTGGTCCTCACAGCTGTGAAGAGTGCTATAGCTGCTCTGTATATTGAGTCTGGCCATTATTAACTTGGTTTTTTATGTAATCTTTAATTTTTTAAATTTACAAATTTATATAATTATGTATTAAAATTTATTTTAAATTTGTATTACTCAATACCAGTTTGCATTTTTTATGTAATTACAATTATATAAGTATTTTATAACTTAACAGTTACTTTATATATAATTTAAAAGCAAGCTTTTCTTTGTAAAAACTTAATTAAATTTTAATAAAATTAAAGGCATGGTCTCATCATTAATATTTAAAAAAAAAAAAACAACTTAACAGTTATATTAATATAATTATATTACAAATATAATGCTTATAATTTTAATTTTTTATAAAAAATAATTTTACAAAAAATATTATTTTTTTTTTAAAAAGATATCAAATATAAAACTAAACTATAAATTATAATAATATTAATTCTTTCTAATAAGTATCTGAACCAAGTTGGTATCAAAAATATATTAAAAACTCTAATTTTAAGTAAATAATATTCTTGATTTTATATTAAGTAAACTTATTATTAACAAAACTTAAATATGTAAAAAACAGAGGTGTGGTGATCTAGTGAAGTGGTCAGGTTGTCAACTCTCCAAGTGGTAGTTTGGGTGTTCAAATCCTATAGATGGCAAAAATTTGGATAATCACCTATATAATATTCATATTATGGCAACTATTACTAATGGTTAAGTTAGAATACCTGTAATAATAGTCACACCAGCATAATTGGCAGGTCATGGGGCATCTGTGCAATGTTGTAGTTACACAGAGAAATGCAAACTGACATATTGGGTAGTGCAAACACTAGATAAGTCCTTGTGGCTATGTAAATCTGTTGAAATTGGGTAACAAGAAGTTTATTTGAGAAGATCCAAGTAGAGAGATAGCTGAATTTTCGATGGCCTTACTGTAAAGGCTAGCCTAGTGAAACGGATATCTAGGTCTAGTACCTGGTCCTAGTAGCTGGACAGACAAGAACCTTTAGGTTAGAAGTCTTGAAGGTACTACCAACCAGGCCACCAGAACGAATCAGAAGAAAAGAATATCAGGCTGACCCAATATACTGATGGACTGGTCATAGTCCTACATAAGCTATCTGGATTGGGAGTTTGGCAAAAGGATAGGAGAAAAGGCAAGAGTATACTAAAGTACTGGGGTTATGCTATAAAGTAGATGCTAGGGTCTAAGTGAACTCTACAAGAGCATAGCAGTTTAATGATTAGTTCTGACTGCAAGTGTTAGTTCTGCCATAGTGATATCTAGGTTAGCTATAAAAATAAGTACAGAAGGCTCTAAAGGGTTTACCTTGAGGATAAATTAGTCCTAAGGTTGAGATGATAATCTGGGCATCTGGATATGATCCAGTGATGTTAACACAGATTATAGGTTCAAAGAGTTTAAAGTAAAACACCCAAGCAGGGGTGTTAGATATGGCAATTGGTAGGAAACCTTCAGGTGGACTCCTTAAATAGGTAATATAGAAAAGTTACACATGTAGCCAATTGTATATCTCCTGTAGTAGTTCATTGAACTACAATACCGATAAGTGATTAGAAGAGGGACAGAAATCAGGTGATTTCTGTTTACTAAGAGGCTATACCTCCTACTCCCCACCTGATTAAAATCTTAGCAAACTAAATTTAATTATAACAATATTTGATCTGATCGAATTACAAACCTTCCACCCTTCTAAAAAATCACCTAATTTCTGTTTCTTCTCTTAATAAAAGTCAAAAGACCAAAAATGTCACCTTAACACCAAAAAAAAATAAATATATGTAAAAAACTAAAAAATAGATAAAACTTAAATGTTTCTTGTTTTAAATTAAGTTTTTTTTTTAATATTAAAGTAAATACTTATAACTTAAAATTTTATTAATAATATGTTTTAGCTAATAAATATACTTTTATTGCTAATCTTTTTTTTAAAAAAATAAACAAACCAAAAAAGTAACAGTAAGTAAGAACTAGAATAAAAACTCATTTTAATATCTTAAAAAAAAAAAAAATTAGAAATAAAATAAAGTTTGCTAAAAGTATTTTTTTTTTAGTCGTAATATAAAGTACAAAAAAACAATTGTTTTTTTCTTAAAACTTTTTAGAAATTTTAAAAATTTGTTAAAGTTCTTGTATAGTTGATTAAATTAAATTGTACAAAAATATATAAACAATAAAGTAAACAAACAATAGGTTATAATCTTTTTTGGATAAATAAACAAAAATTTAAGATAAGCAACAGTTATATAATCAAAACAACAAGAAAAAGCATATAATTTTTTTTAAAAAAAGTCTAAAATGATATTATTAATAAATATTAGTTGATTATTAATTTAAATTTAGATTTAGAAATAAGTAAGCTATACAATAAAGCTTATTTAAATTTATTTAAAGATTAGAAAAAAATCTTAGCTATTTAAATAGCAATTAGGGTTTTTCAAATTTAAATTAAATCAATATTAGATCAATTTAAATTTGGTTAAATCAAATATATTCTTGATTTAATTTAATTTAATTTGATTAAATATTTGATTTTGATTTGATTTTCAAAAAAATTTAAAATTTTGATTAATAAAAAAAACATAATTTATAAAAAATTTTACTATATTAATTAATTTTATACTCTTAAGTAAAAATATTTATTTAAACAAATTACATCTAGTTTTATAAAACAAAAGAGTTGTTGTCTTAATAAAATTTTAAGTAAATAGCTTATAATTTTGAAAATTCAATTATAAATTTTTAAATTAAATTAAATATTTATTAAATCAAATCAAATTTAACTATATTTAAATTTAATTTAATTTGAAAATTTTAGATTTAAATTTGATTTGAGCTTAAATATTTGATCAAATCAAATCAAATTGCAAAACTCTAATTTTAATTAAAAAATAAAGGAAAAAAACTCTTTTCTATAAATTATTTTTATATAATAAACAAATATTAAATTGCAACTAGGTACACTTAGAATTTATAACTAAATAATTAAATAACTGATTACAATAACAACAAACAAAGCTACCAAAAATTAAATTAAGTAGAGAAACTGCTTTCTGCACTTCTGTCCTTTTTACAATCTTGTTGCTGACTATGTCAGCAACTAAAATAAATAACAATAGCAGTAAAAAGAACAACAACAAAGCTTATATAGCAAAAACACAAAGGAAAAAAACATGACCTGCCTACAGATATACTGATAACAGCAATACAATAGGTAAACAAAATAAAGAAAAAAAGTGAAAAACTAACTACAACACTATTATTCTAGTTCAAACAAATATTAAAAAAAATATAATAGAAAAAAATTTTAAGAAAAAAGAAAATTCTAGCTTAACCCTGAATTTTCAAGACATAACATCATTAGTACAGAAGAAAATAACAACAAATCCAATTTCAGAATTACATCAACCAATAGAAAAAAATATTCCTATAGATTTACAAAATAGCCAGAGCCTGATCCAAGCTCTAATTACAATAAACACAATTATCTCAAACAAGAACAAATCTAAATATAAACAAATTAAATCAACTAGAACTAGCTTCTAGATCTAGTGCATATGTAGATGATAATACAAACAAACAAATGCCAGATATGGAAGTAGATCAAGACACAACAAACATCAATGAGAAAAAAGAAGAAACACATTCAACAGACACAATATTAGAAGAACAAATACAAAAAAAGTTATCATATAGCCAGATAGTTACTAACAGCCTTCTAAAAAAAAACAAAAAGGCTTCAAATAGCTTCAATAGTGGCAAAGAAAAAGAATGGTGTAAACATGTACAATTAGCTCTAAAAGAAATTAAACTAGATAGATTAGAACTTTTTGATATAACAACTTGGACCTGACTAAAAATCAAAAATGCATTAACATCCTATGATGAAATCAAAGAATTAATTAGATACAAACTTATTTCGAAACTAACTACAAATTATATTCCAAAAGCAATTGCAGCAAAATTGTTTTATAGAAACACAGCATTTTTTAGAAGCTTTACATAAATCATCACAATTAGACCACAACATTAAACAGAATTTAATAACTTGTTTACAGAGGCTTTAGATATCTACAAAAAACAATACAATGTACTAGCAACAAACAAAAAAAATCAGGATCAAATCTTTGAACTATTACAAATCAAACTAGCAACAGATTATTTGACTAATCTAGACTTCAACTCAATGAATGCATGGGAGATTATGAAATATATCTTCTACTTAACAGGATTTGCAAAAATCTCACAACTAAATTTTAAAACAACCAAAAAAATGGGTTTAAGTCTTATTAATAAGACATTAATATCATTATTTGCAGAACCTTTTCAATTTCTAGTTATCTAATAAAAGCTATTTCTTTTAGCCTATCTATCTCAAATCATCAAATCATTGTACCTGTAGCCAAGACCCTACAATTAATATTTTTATTTGACAAAATACCTAAAACATATATCTCAGATAATCAGAAACCTTTACCAAACTTATACAAACTTCTAAATGATGAAGTACATGATATATTTTCTATTATAAGCAGAGCAGACTTATAAAACCTAACTAAATACAGAGAAACTTTGCAGAAATTTTATATTTTTCGACAAATTCCTTCTAGCTACTTTGAGCTGCTAGTAACAAAGAGCCTACTATCTTTTACTTCACAAAACTTAATTCTCAGACTAAAAGAAAAATTTTTGTTCTTATCTAAAGACCAAAAAGACTTCAAAGAACATGTTAGACTTTTATAAATAGTTTATTCATTTACAAGATTACCAAATGACTACATTATCTCATGCAGATGACTGTCTCAAAATCCTGCAAACTTAAAAATATCAAACCTTGTCTTCCCTTTACAAACTGCAAAAAAAGTCAACCTATTCATTAAAAAGATTTCATCTATATACAGCATCCCAACACTATTGCCAAAAACATATTGTGACTTTAATTATACAGAACTTCTAACCTATCTGAAGATGCCAAACTAGTTACAGCAGTAAACTTAATACTACCAATCTCAACTTCCAAAGAGCTAAGCATTGCAGCTAAAGCACTACATAAATACTATTATTTTTATACAATACCTCAATCATGAATAAACATTCAAAAAAAACAATCTGAATCTAATAATACTCTAGATAAACTACTTTCTACACTAAAAAAACTGCAGCTTGCATTAATCAAAAAAAAAATCAATAACATAAATGTGCTTATTAAAAAACATCACAACATCCTATTGGTTCTAGAAACTTTTCGACAAAATTTCTCTTACAGTAGGGTATTATATTATTGTAGACACTTTTTGAAAATTTATATTGAACTAAATAAACAAGATATAAAGTTAAAAATTATATAAAATATTATTCAAATATAAAGCTTTCAAATAAAAAAAAATATATAAAATTCTATGCAATACTTTTTGAAATAATTAAGTTTAAAAAATTTTAGGATTTTTTTATTTGTACTAAAACCTAGTTTTTAATAAAAGTTTAGTATAAATATCAATTTTAATTTTTAGTACATATTTAATTTAATTTTTTATTAAGTAAACTAAGCTTTTTTTTTTTTGCTTATGCTAAGGTCTTTTAGTTATGATGGCTACTGCCTTTATTGTGAATTCAATTATGATTATATAACTTGTACAAGGTTACCCCTATACTACACTAACAGATAGCAGCACAAGCTCCTATACACCTAATTAGATGCTGTCTAACCTAACCTTGACCTTTCTGTCTGTACGTCTGTCAGGCCATTACACATTTCAGAGTACGTCACCTGACTATAGGGCTTCAGGGGGCCCGCCTGCTAACTAACTACCCATATTTAATCTTTGCTAACAGGGCTTTGCCCTTGCAGAGTTCACTCAGACCCCAGTACTGACTTTACAGCATATCTCTAGTACTTTAGTATATCCCTGTTTCTGACCTCAAACTCCCAATTCAGATAGCCCGATAGGACTGTGACCTGTTCCTGGTACTCCAGGGTCTGCCCTCCAAGGTCCTTTTCCTCCGGTTCGAGTCTTCTGATGGCCTGGTTGGTAGTACCCCTCATCGAGGTTCTTGCCTGTCCGATTTCTTCTACATTGGTATCTGTTTCCTAGGTCTAGCTTTACAGTAGTACTGTCGAAGATCCGTGTTACCTCTCTACTCAGGTCTTCCCAAGTAGGCTTCGGTTATCCCAGTTCATGGATTTATATGGCCACAGATGCCCTATGACCTACCAGTTATCTGGTATGACCATGTTACAGATACTGATTCCAACTGATCGATAAATAGCCATTGTCATATTACCGGTTTCAAGGACTTATCTTGTGTTTGCACTGCCCAATGCTGGTTTGCATTTCTTTGTATAACTCCAACATTGCACAGATGCTCATATACACCAGTGTAACATAGATGGTTTTCCAAATTTTCGCTGTCCGTGGGTTTTGAACTCACAACCTACCACTTGGAGGGTCCACTTCACTAAGTTACCACACCCATGTAATATTTAATAATAAGTTATTATTAATAATTTTAAAGATTGTTTTTGTAATAATGTTAGTAAGATTTGTTAAGTTAAAACAAAGTAACTAGTATAATAGGTGTTTTAGTATTTGGCAAATAATGCAATTGTTGTGCTAGAAGCTGTTTAGATATAGTTTATAAAGACAATATAATGTTGATAAAATATTAAGTAATGTTTTGATCTTAAAAGATTTACTTTAATTAAGTATAAAGTTAGTATAGTTATTTATTTATTTAGTATTGTTATTAAAATATAACCAGATGGCATTTTAGTTAATTTGTAATAATAGTAGGATAATGTTGCTCATATAATGTTATAATGACTACATGGCAAACTTCATAACCCTTAATCAACTACTTCAACAAACAATACACAAGTTCTGTACAAAACACAAAATAGGAAACAGCAATATACTTGTTCTACTGTAGCAATTTACTTTAACACAAACTACTACTCAACATTTTCTTCAAATACAAGGTTTAATTCCAGATGATATATTCACAAACTGCAACATTACTTCAAGCCTACTTGTTAATCTATTCCACAAAATATTAAGTAATATATATAAGCAAAT
This sequence comes from Cetraspora pellucida, assembly GCA_910591915.1. Lineage (NCBI taxonomy): Eukaryota > Fungi > Glomeromycota > Glomeromycetes > Diversisporales > Gigasporaceae > Cetraspora > Cetraspora pellucida. The sequence continues at coordinate 3 of CAJVQA010004073.1, read as the reverse complement.
TTG
>CAJVQA010004072.1:0-18193 GCA_910591915.1 Cetraspora pellucida | reverse complement strand
TTTCACAAGTTCTAGCTCTGTTTCATAGGTCTAGTCTTTACAGTAGCACTGTCGAAAGTTCAGGTTATCTTTCTACTTAGGTCTTCCAAGTGGGCTTCTGTCCTCCTACCTAGTTCCCATGATTTATATGATCTAAGGACTTATCTTGGGTTCACACTGCCCAGTACTGGTTTGTGTTCCTTCATACAATGTTGCATGAATGCCTAGACCTTCCAGTCAGGCTGGTTACAAGTATCCTATCTCAACCAATCATGAAAGACAGTTAGCTATAACACAGAAAGAATTGCAAATTTTCACTATCATTAGGATTTGAACTCTAGACCTGCCACTTGGGGGTTGACAACCTATCTACTTCACTAGGTCACCACACCCAAAGTATGTATTTATAAAAAGTAGTTTTATAAATGTTATATATTATTAGTTGAAATTAAGATATAATATGCAATTATGATTAAATTTGTTTAAAAAAAAGTATAACTTATATAAATTACATATAAGTTATATTTAAAATCAAAACTTATATTAGTTAAAATAACTTATATAAGTTACCTATTCTATATTTACATTTTTGAAACTTACTAACAGTTTAGGTTAGCCAAATTTGTATTATTCAGCTCAAATTATATACTTAATTTTGCCTAAAGTAGTATTGTTATATTATATTAAAAATTGCAAAAATATCAATTTTCTGATATCGATTTCTTAAAACTTAATAGTTACATTAATGCACAAAATTTTCAGATAATATAATTTGCATTTTTGCTTATAATTTCTTTAAACAAAATAAATTTTTTGACTAATGAAAAGTTAAGGTAGAACTATTTTATATAAATAGTATTTTACAATAGCAATAGGTTTTGTGTTCTAAGATGCATCATGTAATATAAAATTTTAGTATTCAAATACTACTTTTGACTAGTAATTATTATTATTATTATTATTACTAATTAAAGATAAAATTTGAATATTAGAACCTCAACATTACATAATATGATAATTAAGTTTCAGGATTTTAACTTTTAAGATTTTGATTTTGACAATACATTGTTATAATAATAAATTATTATTTAATTTTGTAAAATTTAAAAATAAAATATACTATTTTGAAATTGTATAAAAACTTAATAGTATATTTGAAATTATAAGTTTTTTATTATTTTTTTTGTTATTAAGGTTAATATTTATAGCAGTTATTGTCTTTATTATACTGTATATTCTTTTGTTAATTAAAGAATCTTGGTCTTCTTCATTTATTCTTTTTTAGCTGTTGTTTTCATTTCTTGCTATGCTTTGCAGTTTTTTTTTACTTATATTCTGAGAACTTTCAAGACTTGGTTGTTGCATAATTGAGATGCTTAGTTTTTTATTTGTTCTATGACTCCTTTTAAGTCTTGGTTTATTTCTTTCTTTTCATTGTTGCCTTCTTGATTTTTTTTCTCTATAAGTAATGTTATTTTTGTTTTTTTAATTTTTTTTTTTCTGTTTTTTTTGGTTTAGTTTTTTTTTTAGATATTTCTCACTCATTTGTATTTCTTTGATAATTGAATAACTCAGAGTTTATGTCTATTGCTGCTAATTTTATTGTCTATTCTTTTACAATACTAAGTGATACTATGCATATTGCTGCTATTTTAAGTGCTTCTAAAATTTGGCTATATCGAAGTAGATCATTTGGTATTATATTTTTTAGGTTATAGATTGCTAGATCTCTTGCTATATACTCTAAGTTATTTGGATTATTTATTGGCTTTGACAGGATTGAATTTAGTATTTTGCTATTTATATATCTTTTATTTCTATTGCTGAAGCTTCTAATATATTGTATCAAGCTTATGCTACATAGTAGCTTCAATCTTGTTTGTACTTCTATTTCTAGGCTTTTCTAATATTTATTCATTTGTTTGCTACATATGCTATACTTTTCTATTATTTCCTAATTGGATTGATTATTATTAATTCTTGTTGTTTGATAAAACATGATATATTGTTTTGGCTTTATTTATTTTGTATATTGGTTACATGCTTCTAATTTGTTTTTCTGAGTCTAGCACTGTTTTTCAATTTTACTAAAAATTTTTTACAAAAAATTTTGAAAACCAGCTACAGTTTTATTTAACAAGACTTTGCTTATATTGTTGTTAAGACAAAGTAGTTGTATTTTGTTTGCTAAGTCTTTTTCTTAAAAGTCAAAGTGGAGTTTGTTAGGCCATTTTTATGTTTTTCTATATATTTGCTTTTAGCCTTGTTTGAAATTTAGGATCAGTGAAAAGGATAACACAAATATAGTTTTAAAAATTTTTAATTTTAAAACTTATAATTCTATATATAAAAAGCTTTTACTTGAATATTATATTAATATAAAAAAAACTATTTATTATTTATTTTTTTAGAACTTTGGCAATACTGTTAGTTAATTAAGTAGGTTTTTTTTTTTTGCTTATGCTAAGACTGTAGTTATCAACAGTTATTGCTTTTATTGTATTTTAATTATGATTATATAACTTGTATAAGATGAGTATACAACTAGCCATATATACAACTTTTGGTTGTCTATTCTAGATAGTTTGCCTACACAGCAAGTTCTACACTAGCTGCTATACATGCAATCTACTAGAAGATTACCTATTTAAATACTCTAATCCCTATATTTATACTGATAAATAGCATACAAGTTCCTATATATTTAAGTGTCACCTAACCTAATATGACCTTCTTGTCTGTACATCTGTTAAGCTGTTACATATTTCAGAGTATATCATTTGACTGTAGGACTTCAGAAGGCTTCTTTGCTAACTAACTACTTATATTTAGTCTTTTGTTAATAGGACTCGCTTTTGCAGAATTTATTCAGACCCTAGCATTAACTTTATAGCATATTTCTAGTACTTATAGTATACTCCTATTTCTAACCTCAGACTCCTAATCCAGATAGCCTAGTAGGATTATAACCTGTTCTTGATACTTTAGAGTCTGTTTTCTAAAGTTTTTTTTCTCTGATTTGAGACTTTTAGTGGTCTGATTAGTAGTACTTTTTATCTGAGATTTTTGTCTATCTAATTTCTTTCACATTAGTACCATTCCTAGATCTAGTCTTTATAGTAGTACATCAAAGATTTGTGCTATCTTTCTACTCAGGTCTTTTCAAGTAGGCTCTAGTTTCTCAGTTTATGAATTTATATAACTATAAAAACTTATCTTGGATTTGCATTGCTTAATGCTAATTTGCATTTCTCTGTATAACTTCAATATTGTGCAAATGTCCTATGACCTGTTAGTTATCTGATGTGACCATGTTACAGATACTAATCCCAACTGATCGATAGAGTGCTATTGCTATAATACCACTTACCTTTCATAATACTGATATAACATAGATAGTTTTTCAAATTTTCACTATTTATAGGTTTTGAACTTCCAACCTACCACTTGGAGATTGACAACTTATTCACTTCACTAAGTCACTACATTCTAATTAAGTAGATTTTAAATTTAATATATTAACTATTCTAATTTTAATTTACTAACTTTATTTAGTTATCTATATAGCATTTAAGTTTGTATTTACTACATATTTGTATATAGTTATCTTAACAAATACTTGTACTTAGAATGTATTATTAAACCACTATATAGACAAAAATATCTTTAAAACTTAATACAGTATTCTAAATATCAGAAATACTGTTTTTTATAATTGTATTTATATATTCTATTCATATGTTTTACTTAGTCTTATTTTTCTATATATTTTTTAATTTTATTATATCTAATAATATTTTGTTTTTCATATTTTTTATTTTTTTATTACTGTATTATTTTTAAATTAGTTCTATTTAATATACCTAATTCTTATAATTTTCTATTTTTGGTATACATATTATTAATTTTTTTAAGTATTTTAATAATGGTTTAGAATCTACAAAAAACTCATATTTTAAATCAGACCTGTTACTGTTAGTTTTTTGACTAATTTGTATTTTAAGTCTAATTTGCTACTGTTTTTTTTATTGATATTTTGGGTTTTAGCATTATATAATAACTCATTGCTATATTTAATTTTTAATAAAATGCACTTTTCTATAATAAGAATTAGGTTTTATTATATTTATAAACAAAACAATTCTGGTTATATTTAAAGAGTTTTTTTGATCTTAGTAATATTATACTGCTATATATTATAAGCTTTTAACTTATTCAATAATATTTACAAAACAAGTTTAGTTATATTTAAGAAATTATATTAACTTTAGTAATATTATATTATTTTACAGATCTTATTTTTTTTTTTTTTTTTGAACTTTGGTGACAATGCCAGTTGGTTTATTAGCTTTAATTTGATATAATACAAATTTACAGTTATATTTTTAGGATCAATTATTACTAGTACTATACTATCTAATTTTATATCACTGACTTCATTCAGTTACCCTTATGGCATCTAAGTACATGTTCACCGCATGCCTGCATGCAGTTATTTTAACAACTACTTGCAGTCAGGGCATATCATTAAACCACTACACAGACAAGAATACCTACTAAACTTAATATAGTATTCCAAATGTCAGGAGTACTGTCTTCTGTAAATCATACCTATATGTCTTACTTACATGTTTTATCTGGTCTTGTTTTTTCTGCCTCTTAATCTAACTATATTTAGTATTATCTTGTTTTTCATATTTCTTACTTTTTGGTCACTATATTACTTCAAAATTGGTCCTACTTGGGTATATCTGATCCTTATGATCTTCCCATCTTTGGTATACCTGTTATTAATTCCTCTAAGATGTTCTAACAATGGTTTAGGATCTGCAATGAACCTATATCTCAAGCCAGATCTGCTACTACCATTGGTCTTTTGACCAATCTGTATTTTAAGCCAGATCTGCTACTGCTATTTCTGCAGATGCTCTAGGTCTTATTGTCATACAGTAACTCAATGCTGCATTTAACCTCTAACATGATGCTTCTTTCTATAATAAGGATTGAGACTTGTTGCACTTACAAATAGAACAATTTTGGTTATACCTAGGGAGTTCTTTTGACTTTAATAATATTATACTACCATATATTGCAAGCTTTCAGCTTATTCGATAATATCTGCAAGACAATTCTGGTTATATCCCAGAGAGTTACACTGACCCCAATGATGCCATACTACCTTGCAGATCTTATCACATATTGGTTGGTTGATTCCAGTCTTGTTCTTCATAGACTTCTATATAGATATGACTAGAAACCTGATTTGGTACTTTACATTGTACAAAAAAGTTATATGCCAACCTCCAAGATTTTTCTTTCTATAATTAGATTATTTAGCTATGCTATAGATGCTTTCAATTTTTTGGTTAGACCAATCCTTTATCACAGCCCATCTTCATGTTCACTGCTTCTTTCACCACTCTAGTCTTGGTTACTTTCAGAATACTTTTCTAATCAAATCCTTTTTTTGAATTCTAATTAAGACTTATTTGTACAATTCACTGATTATCCTTCTAAGCAAGTACTCTACAAGTTGGATGCAGAGATGTTGGTACTGCCTATATTAGAAGGTATAAAGATGTTGGTGCTGTTCTAGCCTAAAGGACTTATATGCACAATCTTTTTATAACTCTAACCTTCTATAACAACTGTTTGTTATGCATAGTGCCTGCACTCTATGATTAAGTTTCCTTCTGGAAATTCCTATTTTCATCATTGTACTGCACTTGGACTTAACTACAGGACTTCATATTTAATTATAGGCTTCTTATTAGATTACAAAAACTAAAATCTTTCTATTTTGCCTTCAGCTGAACTTGAACTGTTAACCTTAACTGTAGAGGGTATAGAAGCTTAACTACTAAGCTATAGGACCTATACCTTATCTTATTTTATATTGTTTGGTTGATTTTAGTTTTATTTATTATAAACTTCTATATAAATATAACCAAAATCTAATTTGATAATTTTTTTATACAAGAAAATTATCTATCAATCTTTAAGCTTTTTTCTTTTATAATTAAATTATTTGACTATATCAGAGATGCTTTTAATTTTAATTAGACTGTTCTTTTAGTACAGACTATATTTATATTTATTCCTTAAATTGTAACATATAGCAAATTTATTTGCATTAATTTTTTTAAAATTAATTTTATAATAAAATTTTAACAATTAATTTTAACAATATACTTTCTAAATAAAAAATATTTTTAAAAACCTACTTTACAAACTTTATTAAAAAACTTTTTTAACTTTATTAAAAAATTTTTAATTAATTAAAGTTCAAAGATTGTATAACATTAAGGTTTACTATTAAAATGTTTTCTAAAATTTTATATGTTTTTAAAGTTAAAAAAAATATTTGCTCTTAAGACATGTATTAATTTTTATATATAAATTACTAAACTTGTAATAATTAAAATTGTAATCTTTAATATATACTAAAAAGTTGTATTAAAAACTATATATTTAAAATTAAAATTTAAAAAGTTTTTTATAGATAAACTAAAAAATTTTTTATTAAAAATTTTTTTTAAAATTGTATATTTTTGGTCTATAAGTAATCTAATTTTTTTTTCTTATAATTTAAAAATAAATACTGCAAAAAAGCAATTCTTATTTTAAATATTATTATACCAAATTTTATTAATATATTTTAACAATTTAAAAAAGTAGATTAGAGCTAAAAAAAATACAAAAACACAGGCAAATTTGTCTGTATTAGTCTACAATTTAAGTAATAATTTTACTTACTATTTTAATTTTGATTGTTTCTAAGTTATTTATTTAATCAAATCCTTTTCTTAAATCCTAATTAGCACTTATTTATATAATCTGTTACTTATTTTTTTAAACAAATACTTTACAAGTTAGATATGAAAATATTGGTACTATTTAGTATATAAAATCTAACTTATAAAATATATATACAAAAGTATACACAATGTACACAAGTTACAATTTAATATATAACTTTATAAAAAATATATATACTGAGCATATTGTGCATATTGATTTTATATATTAGTACTGCCTATATTAGAAACTATAAGGATATTAATGTTATTTTAACCTTAAAGACTTATATATATAATGGTACATATAATATTTGCACTTCATAATTAAAGAATTCATTTTATTTCAAATTTATATTTGTATTTGAACTTTTTTATAAGGTTTTATATCTGATTAATGATTTTAATAAATTACAAAAACAAAATTATCTCTAATCTAACTTGAACCAATAATTTTGTCTATAAAGAATTTTGAAACTTAGTTCTAAGTTATAAAATTCAAACTCAAAAGATTAATTATTATATTTTTTAATTATATTAAAACTATTTATAATACTTTGAACTTATATTAATTTATAATTTTTAGTTTAAAAAAAAATTCAATTAATTAATTTGTTTAAAGCAAAACAGAAAATAAGAATATAGTAACTTAGTAAAGCAAATAAGTTATTAAATTCATAAATAGTAGATTGGATGTTCAAATCCTATTGGCAATAAAAATTTAGATAATTACTTATATAATATTTATATAACAATAACTGTTTCTAATAATTAGATTAAGATATCTATAATAATAATTATATTAATATAACTGACAGATTATAAAATATTTGTGTAACTGATTATATAGAAGAAGTATTAAGTAGTGCAAACTTAAGATAAGTTTTTGTAATTATATAAATCTATTAAAATTGAAAAACAAAAAGTTTTTTAAAAAAACTCAAGTAAAAAGATAATACAGATTTTTAATATTATTATTGTAAAAACTAAACTACAGAAAATAAATATCAATATTAAAGCACTTAAACAGATAAAAAGCTTTAAGTTAGAAGTTTTAGAAATATTATCAACTAGGTTATCAAAATGAACTAGAAAAAAAAAATATTAAGCTAATCTAATATATCAATAAATAAATTATAATTCTATATAGTTTATCTGAATTAGAAGTTTAGTGAACAAGCAGAGTTTACTAAAATACTAAAGATATGTTATAAAATAAATACTAGAGTTTAAATGAACTTTACAAGAACATAACAGTTAAAGATAAAACTTTAATCACAAGTAGTGCTCTGAATTAGATCAGATTAACCCAAAACTTGACCTAAAATTTTAAATTGGGTTAGGTTTAAGTTAAAAAAATCTGATTTAAAAATTTTGAATTAGGTTCAGGTTGAATTAAGATTGAACATTAATTTGAACTGAACCCAACCCAACCCAATCTGAAATTATTCAAATTAAAAATACTCAAAATAAGCATTTTATATGTTTTTTAGAAGTTTTAATAGCAAGTACATATATTTATAATAGCAAGTACATAAATATTTTTAAATAATAGTTTAAATAAAACTACTAATTAGATTTTTTCAAACAAAATTGTTATAGCAGATCTTCAATTTTAATTGGTTAACAGTTACAAATCATAAAATTTTAATTACATTATATAATTTACTAATTTTCAATTGTAATATTAATTTTTTTTATTACAAAAATAAAAATTTTAGAACCAATTTTGCATTATAGTAAAATTGCTCAGAAACAATATAAAATTCTAGACAAATATTTTGCTCATTACTCTTAGCCAATCAAAATTGAGAATTTGCTATGAAATTTTGTAGAACAAAATCAATAATTTTTTTTTAATTCTATAAATCATAAAATAAAAATAAAAACTTTCATTAATTCTAGTATATAATGCATAACTTTTACTATAGTAGTTATAATGTATATTGAGTTTGAATTTGATTAGCTACTTCAATAGTCATTATTACATGAATTTTAAAAGCAAAATAGATAACTGAATTCATTATTTAAAAAATTTTAATATATTAATTAGTTTTAAAATTTTAGATTAGATTGATTTGAGTTCAATTTAGATCAAGTTCAGATCAAATTGAAGCTCTAATCTAAAAGTTTTTAATCTAATCTGACCTAAAGTTTTAGATTAGATTCAAATTGGCTTATAACCTAACCCAATCTAACCTATTTAGAATACTAATTACAAATATTAATTCTGTCATAATGATACTTAGATCAGTTATAAAATAAATACAAAAGGTTCTAAAAAATTTATCATAAAAATAAAATAGTTCTAAAATTAAAATAATAATCTGAACATAACTCAGTAATGTTAACACAAATGCAAGTTCAGTAAGTTTAAAATAAAATATATAAACAGAGGTGTTAAATATGATAATTAATAAAAAACCTTTGAATAAACTTTTTAAATAAAAACAATCTAAAAATTTAAACTTTTTCTGCAAATCTATTGCACAAAAATTAACTAAAAAATCGTCTATCTAAAAACACTTATATCTTTTTATTTTACTAAAACAACCTGTCTTGACGTTTTAAGTAAATTTGTTCAGCTCAATGATTTATATATATTATAAAAATATTATAGATCTAACTTTTAAACTTACAAAGAAAATTGTACTAACGGCTTTTGACCTTCAGTTTTAGAAAACTAATTTTCTTGCAGTTTCTATTTCAATATCTTATCTTATACCCTTAACTAAAATTGTAGTACATATTTACCCAATCAAAACAAGCTCTAAAAGAAGAATTTTGACTTAATATCAGCTAAACTCTAGCTAAATTCACTTTTTATTTTCTTGTAAAACTTTTTTCTTATTTTTTAACTATATTTTACTCCTTTTTTTCCTTATACATTTTTCATATAACCATACTATTACTTTTCAATTAATATTTTATTAATTTATACCAAAATCTTGTAACCAGTCTATTAATAGAAACTCATTAATACAATTTAATCATTTTCATTTTTGGTTCTTATTAATTGTCATAGCAATTTGTGTTGCAAATCTTATTTGTACCAGTATCTGAGTCACATCTGTGACCCTAATCACCATAGTTACACTTTAGTATTACTTCTGTGATACTCTAACTATATAACCCTTGTTTCTATCTATTACTCTTATAAAATAATCACTTAACCAAAATTTTAACTTAGAATTTTCTAAGTTTTCTCTTTCTTATAACATTTATTCAACCTATTTTAACTAAAAATGCTTATATTAACTAACCAAGAGCCTAATACAGCAGACCTTGACTACTTCTACCAAAATTTTTCTAATAGTTTTGGAATTGCTCTCTATGAAAAAGAAAGTGACAACAATGTTTATCCAATTCCTTCCAAAGTCAAACCAACCTTTTGCTTAACTAAAAATCTTAGATTCAATAAAATCATTCATTTCTTTTAAGCTTCTATTTCTATTTCTGTGATTACTTATCTCTGTAACAAATATTATATCAAATTTATTTTAAATACTAACACCAATTATATCCAAACTACTGAATTCACTACAATTAATGTCAACACTAATTCTAAAAAGAATCTCAACAAATCAACTCAATAACTTATGACTAATCTCTCTTTTTCAACTAACAGTGTTCTTCTATCTCTTATACCTAATATATATTATTATATCTGTCTCAAATGCTCTTTTCCAATTAGTTGTACCATAGGGTATAGCAACTTAGTGAAGTGGATAAGTTGTCATACCCCCAAGTGGTAGGTTGTAAGTTCAAAACCCACCGACGGCGAAATTTGGATAATCACTTATGTAATATATAGACGGTATTATGGCGACGGCATTCTGTCGATCAGTTGGGATAGGATACCTGAAACTATAGTCGCACCAGCATGACTGGCAGGTCTGGGGCATCTGTGTAACCTGTTATACAGAGGAATGCAAACCGGTACTGGGCAGTGCAAACCTAAAATAAGTCCTCGGGCTGTGTAAATCCGTAGAACTAGGAAGCCGGAGCCCATTTGGAAATTCTGAGTAGAGAGGTAACACAGATCTTCAACGGTACTACTGTAAAGGCTAGATCTAGGAAATGGATACCAATGTGAAGGATTCGGGTGAGCAAGAACCTCGGGTAAGGGGTACCACCAACCAGGCTGCCGGATTTCGGACCGGAGGAAAAGGATATTGGGCTGGCCTCAATATACTAAGGACAGGTCACAGTCCTTCCGAGCTATCTGGATTGGGAGTCTTGGTTCAAAGCAGGGGTATACTAAAAGTACTAGGGATATACTGTGAAGTCAGTACTGGGGTCTGGGTGAACTCTGCAAGGGTAGTCTGTGTTAATGTTCTAAAAGTGGGTAGATAGTTAACAACAGGAGGCCCCCTGCGCCTTACTGGCAGGTGACATACTTTGAAATGTGTAACGGCCTGGGAACCAGTACAAAAAGGGTAGGTATCATACTGCTCAGACGGTATACCGAATAGGTATGTACGGGGGGTTAGTTGGTGATTCCAATATGACAGAGCGGATGATCAGAGGGTTTAAATGGATAATCTCCTAGTAGGTTATAGGTACAGCACCTAGTGTAGAACCTTAGGGTGGACTACTTAAATAGGCAACTAAAAGTTGCACGTGTGACTAGCTGTACTCTCATCTCTGTAAAAATAGTTGTAATAGCTAACCCAATAAAAGTCAATAAAGTATCGCCACAAGTATAGCCTTTAACACAAAAAAAAAAAAAAAAAAAAAAAATTAGTTGTACCAAGAAAAATGAGCATTACTACTTTAATGAAACATATATTACTAAAAATAATGAAGTTTATTATTCTGCTTGTATAACTACCTTATCTTAATATGAAGCTAGCTCATCTCAAACAAAAAAAAATCTTATACAAATCTTTCAAAAAATTTTTCATGAATCATCTCAAACTATTAATCCTAATCTTGTTTTTTTTTACCAAAACTCTTCTACTACTTCTGATCTTATTGATTTTTTTTTCTATTAATACTAATCTTGTTACTAACCAACCTTCTATTATTACTATTCTTGACAATACTAACTTAAATTTTAACAATTCTAGCAACTCTAACCAATTTGATACTATTTCCAACAAACCTTCCATCCAATTTTACTCAAACATCTTTAAACTAAAATCCAACCTTATATATGATTGGCTTACAAATTTTCCTATTACTGAAAAAATGCAATATAACAAAAAACTAAAAACTATTTTTTTTCTCTAACTTTTCATTTTCTTTAAAAAATTTCTTTATGATTTCTATCCTGATAAAGAAATTAAACCTGCAACTTCTACTCAATTTGCTTTTAAGGCTTCATTTTACTACATTATCCATATTATGGCAGGACAATGACCTGAATTCTTAATCGATCTTATCTATAAAAACAATCCTAATATTAAAAAAAGTATTACAATTCTCTTTAATCTTTTTGAATTTATTCTAAAAAATCTTATTCTTAAATTTATCACTATTCTCTTTACTAAACTTAACTACCTAGAAATTTTTGCATCTCTTATTACTATCCTTCTATATACTGCTTATAATCACCTTTAATTTTGTCTTAATATTGCATACCTTTATCTTTTCTTATCTAATAATTATCAATCAATTGAATATCAAAAATTTGTTGAAAACTTACAATTTAGATTCAAAAGATTTAAAATTAAATCCTTTACTCAAACTACTGATCTTTTACAAAAATATCTTATTATTTAATCTGATGCCAGATTTAATATTAAATTATTCTTTAATATTTCTAAAACACTTTTCCTTGAAAGATTTTGTATTCTCTTACTTAAAAATTTCCTAAACCATTTTAACTCTTGGTTTAAAACCTATTATCTTCCCTATAGTTAATAATTCTTATCTAATATTGACAAAAAAAAAGTCAAAACCTTCTTTTGAATTCAATTTTAACAACACTTTATTCTTCAAATTTCATAACATCTTTCTAAAACCTATACATTTCAAAAACCCAATTCATTTCATGAATGATATGAAAAAGCATCCCCTTATTTGTGATAATAAACTATGTTAATACCTTGATGAAAAAAATTTTCATAACAATACCAACCTTTTCAATAATATTCATAACAAATCCTATCAATTATTTTCTTTCAAAGATAATGAAACATGAATTCACTCAACTTTTAATATTATACTCTTTCATAAAAACAAGAAACATGCTGCTTTATTCAACTAATCTATTCTGACCAAAGCCTTGGACAAGTTAGCTGACCAAGCTAAAAACTTTGTTTGTGAACAAAACAAAGTCAAAACAAATCCAAAATGTTACAACTACTATTTTTATTGTTATTTTTTTCTCTATTATCAAACTGCTGCAGAAAATCACAATATACAGTCTCTCTTGAAAGAGAAGGCTATTAACTTATTAACAAAAAATATTATTAATACTAATTTTTTGTTCAGATTATTACTTATTTTGATATTATAAAAAACTAAAAGCCTACCTATCTACAAATTGTCAAATACTTTAATAATACTGCTTATCTAGTAACTAAAAAGTTTTTAACAAAAAAATTTCATCTTAATTTCTAACCAGTCTCAATCTTTAACTTTCTCTTTTTACAATCTTCTTTTTAAGTTCTTTGTCTTTTACAACTAACATGAAAGCAGCCATCATCTTATTAAAAGATACAACCACAGTAGTTAATAAGGAAAATAAAATAAATAGGCAGGTAAACAAGTCTATTTATGTAGAAGGCTATATTAATAACAGTTAAATCCAATGTACAGGGCAGACTATGATACTTTGCACAGCTGTAAGAGCTGAGCATATAGTGATTGATTTTGTAGAAGACAATTTTGAAAGATTATTTATAACATCTTTAATCTCCTATGATCTTTATATATACTTTAACAAATTCCTCTTATATTACAATTTACCACTTCTCCTTCATGATCAAACTATTCAAACCTTAATTCAACATATTGACAAATATAATAATAACAAAACTGTATCTAGTATCATATTTTTTGTTAATTAATCTTACAATAAAATCTATATATACCTTTCTAATAATACTCTTTTGTCAAATCATATTATTATTACTCCACATCTTCTTCCACTATTTTATAAACTTTCTCTCAAATTCAACTTTTTTAGCTCTACTTCTATTTTATCTGATTCTCTCTCTAACAATCATTACTCAACTTCTACTAACTATAACTCTACTTTACACTCTTCTGACTCAAGTTTTCATCATCTTAACCTAATTATTACTATATACAATGTTAGAGGCTTTAATGATTCAATAAAAAAGAGAAGCCTGTCAAGATTACTGTCTTAATAATAATATATCTATTGCCAGTATTACTAAAACAAAAATTTCTAACAAAACTAACTTTTTCTTCTATAACAATAATTTTTTTATCTACTACTGGTCAAACTCTCCTATTTCTGTAGAAGGAACAGCCATCATGATTCGTAATTATCTTAAACCTCATATTCATAACATTCATACTCACCTAGGAGGAGCTATTGCACTTGATATTTTCTTTTGAACTAATATTAAACTTCATATTATCTCAGTATATCTCTTATCTACTAATATAGCTATTTGTAACTAAACTCAAAATACAGTAATCAACTGGATTCAACAAGCTTCTCAACTCTACTTTTATCTTATTATTCTTGGTGACTTTAATATACAGGATTATACTTACAGTTTTTCCTCTAAATATAAACTTATTAACTTTCTTAATCACTTCAATATGTATAATATTGAAGCCTATTTTAATAATAAATACTTTACTTGGTCTAATAATACTAGTAGTAGTTGCATTGACTACATCTGGACTGACCAATTTAATATACAATTTCTTTACGCTTACAGTCTTGACAACAGTCAAACCTCTACCTCAAGTGACTACTTGATTCTTATCTCTATTTGAACATTTTAACATGTCTATAATAAATCTTTACAAAAACATACTGTGATTAGTCATTATATATTTAATTATAAAATGATGATTATAGAAAACTAAAACTTCTTTGCTGATACTTTAATTCAACAACTTTCATTACACAAAACTCCTATTAATAGTTTACTAATAAAAGTATTGAAACTACTTGACACAAAATTTAATGCTCTATTATCTATACTGCTACTCACACAATTCATAACAAAATCTCTCATAAACAAAACTATAATCACCAATATATACCCTACAGTACTCTACTACATCTTTCTTTTAAAAAACTCAAATATATTATTAAACTTGTTAAAAAACTCATTTAATCTTTTAACATCTCAAGTATTAATCAAAAAATCTTCCAAATTAACAAACAGTCATAATGTGACCTTTAATTATTTACCTCTATCAACCCTTCCTATACTCAACTATGGCTTTAACATGCCTACTCTATTTGGAAACAACTTTACCATATCTGTTATCTTGAAAACTCTCTTTTACTTTAACAACAAATCAATAAAGCCATTGATAAAAGATGTGTTACTCTTATAACACATCCTACTTAGGCTATTAATAGCATCCTTAATCACTATCATTAATCTGTCTATCTTTCAAATATAAAATTGTTAAACCAACTTATTACTGATCCATCACTCATTAAACAACATATCCAATCCTATTTTTATAATTGGACTGCACTTAGACCTATCAATAAACCTCTTTTTAATAATTTCTAAAAACAACAATACCTTCTACTTTTTCACATTAACCCAAATTAGTATCATTCTCTCAACACTTCTATTACTAATAAAGAACTTCTTCAAATCCTCTCACAACTATCTAATAACAAAGGCTGTAGTCCTACAGCCATTAGCTATAAAATGCTCAAACATATTAGTTCCTAATGCACTTTTGCTATTACTGCTCTTTTCAACCATTGTCTTCTTGACAATAGAATTTCTAAATAATGGAAACATAGTAGAATTTATCCTATTCCTAAATGAAACACCTTTGATGATGATCTTAATTTTACATGACCTATTAGTTTCATTGAACATATTCGCAAACTTTATACAAAAATTCTTATAAACTAACTTAGTTCTATATTTTTCTTAAATCCTATTCTCTCATTTTTTAACTATATCATACTTCCTAACAATAGTACTTCATATTCTCAATAATTATATTGAAAATAATACTTGCAACCACAAAGACATTTGGTTACTCTTACAAGATATAAGCAAAGCATATAATTTTGTCAACTTTGCTCTTTTTAAACATTCACTTTCTTGCCTCTTACTTCTTTCATCTATTAGTAACTTTCTTACTAATCTTCTTACTGATCATCATAACCAAGTTATTACCAATCTTGGTCTTATTCTCTCTTATCCAGTTCACAATGGTATTGACTAAAGTGAAATAATTATACCTTTATTATAGTGTATTTACTATGATCTACTTATTTCATACATATACTTAAAAGTTTCTGTATATATTCTACAATCTACTTGGACCATTAATCTTAAACTTCAAACCACTAATTCATTACAAAAACAATGCTTTGTTCTAGTATATATAGATGATACTCTTTGAGTTGCTTCTTTACAAACTGAATTATTTTACATACTATATATAGCTGAATCATTTTATGCTATAGCAAACATTTAAGTTAACTCTTTAAAATTCATTCTGGTTACTAATAACTCTCTATTTTACTATACTTCTATCTCTTATAATAACTATTTGCTTCCACTTTATTCTTTTAAACAACCCTTTAAATTTTTAAATTGCTAGTTTACCTTAGATAACAGATAATCTAAACAAACAAAATTAATTATCTTAGAATCCTTTCAATTTATTCAAATTGTAAAAACAAAATGTATAACTAATTTATATGCTCATTATATTATTAATATAGTTATTATTCCTACTATTGAATACCATCTATATAATATTGTTATCAACCAATCTACTTACAACAAAATTTTCACTCAACACATTAGTCTTGTTAAGCTCAAAGCTAAACTTTGTCATACAATACCATCCAATATTCTATTACATTCTCAAATCTACAATATTAAATATATCTGAGATATCTAACTACAATACCACATTTCCAATCTTCTTAAATGATTTAATAATCCTGATCTATTAGGCACATCTACTCATATATATATTCAACAACTTCAAAACAACTTTTGGTTTCCTACTAATAATTTTCTTCATCCTAAACTAATCATTAATGGACCTAATCGATTAACTACAAACTTTAAAATAATACAACTTATTAAATATATAAGCTGAACTTTTTCAATTAGTTCAATCTATAATATTCTATATATTCTAAATAATGAAACCATATTCTTTAAATCTCTTTTTCTTCTAATCCAAATTATCTCATCTTTAAAAAACAACTCAAATACTATAAACTTTTTTTCTGGACCAACTCACTATGCATGACAACTCATATCTACTATACTGGTAACATATTTCATTCAGACTTAATAAAATTCTAAAAGGTGTTATATCACAATGGTTTACTATCCTTAAGAACACTACTACAAGCCACTCTTACCAATATACTCTATATAATTATTATAACCTACCTTCTATAAACTACTTTTGCTACTTTATTGATCACTTTACTTCTAATACTAAATCTTAGTTATTCATTGTTCTTGATAACCAAATAATTATTAGCAAGACTAGGAGACATAATACACCTATTGGTCTTATTCTCATTAACTACTGATATTGCTCATTCCAGTCTCAGTTTTCTAATCTTTATTCTATTCCTCTTTCTACTACTACATTATATACTAGATGCTATCTTAATTCAAATACAATTGCTAACAAATATACTATCTTTATTCCTACTAACTTGGCTACTAAGCTACTTTGTCACATCAATCCTAACAAGACTCTCAACCTTCATGCAAACTTTCTTGATATTGCATATTCAGTTACCCTTTGACATCCTTTATATATTTCACCTCTTCTTTCACTTATAATTAATTTACAACAACTATTCTCTATCTTTGAAACATGTTAACTTGTTAATAACCTTCAAATTATCACTAACTCAAACTACAATCTATCATTTATTTCATTTTACACTTATAGTTCTGTTATCAATTTTGGTATCTCACAGTGCTTTATAGGCATAGGTTGGGTTCAAGTTGATAACTCTACAACTATTAACTTATTTCAGACATAAGTTAAACTGTGGCTATGCTCTTCAAAGCTTAAATTCTTGCTATTCTCTTAGCAATTATTACTGCTCCTAGACATTGCTTAGTCCACATATTTACTGACTCACAATCAGTAATCTCCAAATACCACAACATTTGCCAATCAGCATCTACTCTTTCTTATACTCATACTTTATATTTTTCTATCTGGCAAACACTTATCAACTTTATTAAGTCCTATGAAATTTAACTTACTTTTCACAAAGTTACTGCACACCA
>CAJVQA010004071.1:0-18195 GCA_910591915.1 Cetraspora pellucida | reverse complement strand
TTCAGCTATATATCGATTAATATCGAAAACGATATAAATCGATGTGTATATTAATTGGCTATATAGCGATTATAATCAAAATCGATGAAATTCGACAGGGGTGATTACTATCGCTATATATTTGGATGGTTAGTAATCGATATATATCTATATATATAACTTTCCCGATGATATCTAAGATTACAGATACCCAAAACCCAACTGATTGACAAGAGACAGTTACTATAATACAGATATAATTTCCAAAATTTATCATCTATAGAAATTGAACCTTAGACCTGCCACTTGAGAGTTGACAACCTATTCACTTTACTAGGTCACAACACTCTATAATAATAAAAAAAAATATATATATATATTTATTAATATAATCAAAAAATATTTATTTATATTAATTTACCAAAATTGGTAATACATTATTATGCCAAAAATGATATTGTTACATTGCATTAAAAATTGCAAAATATTTTCTTATAATGTAATCTATTTATATATATAGCATTTATCATACCCTTAAACTCATATAGAAGTTCACCAAAATTTCGTGTCATAATACTTCGGAATCATAATTAACAGGGTCAAATTAACTTATTTTGCCCAAGATCACTAATGCTAAAAGGTTTGCTAATAAAGTCATGGCCCACACATTAAGTAAAGCTGCCCGGCTAATAATTTTGGCCTGGAAATGGTCGACTTTCCGGCCTAAATTAGATGGATTTGACCCGGAAATTTGGTGATCCCCTGTAAAAAATCTACTCTTAAGTTGTATTAAGTGCTTCGCGGTAGAGATTGAAACCGGTTTTAATAATTCGGGTTTATCACGTGAATTTTGGGATATTTTAGAAATTTATCAAAATAAATTTTAATAAATTCCAAGATATCAAACATTCATGTGATAAACCCGAATTATTAAAACCGGTTCCAACCTCTACTTCGCGGGTCCGAATCCGAAGCATCCGATCGAAGTCCGGAGGCTCGGGTTATACAAATCTCAAAATTCCAGGCTCAGGAATACATGATCTATTTGAATAACGCTGATTGGTTCGAAGTCACATTACCATGCTCGAAGCCCTGATAAAACGATAATGATAAGATAAACCATCATTTTTTGTATTTGTAATAAAATCTCGTGGCCTTTAAAACCCATGAGATTACGTACGTACGTACGTAAACTACTCCGAGAACACCCCAAAAATTTCGATGCAGCCAATTAGATTGCAAAATCAAGTATCATGTGAAATTTAAGGAAAAAAAAATGCTTATACCAATACGTTTTTTTCTTTGGGTTATGTGAACTTTTCGATTTTCGTGTTACACTTGATCTTGCAATCTGATTGGCTGTTGCGCAGAATTCCTCGGGGTGTTCTTGGGGTAGTTACGTACGTACGTGACACACAGTGATTATACTCAGGTGAATAGCTTGCGTGAACGTTCTCTGTAGTTTTACTTCTTACCTTAGTACTAGAGTACAAGAGTAGCAATTTATAATTAAGGTGCAAATCGGTAACTTTAACGATTATCACTGTTCCATGGTGTCATAAGTCTTTACGATTTTTTGATTTTCAATCTTTAAGAATCCAATACATTATCTTTTTTTTTTTACCAAAAACAAATCGATCAACATTGACTTCATAATCCCCGAGATTCTTTTACAACCCTTCCTGCTTGTCTGCTTTTTAGTAGCTTTATCTTACCTCACAAGATTAATACCCGCAGACTTCAGCATGGTATTTTCATTTAAATTACATGGCACATTTAGGGGCATTTTTTTTTAGTCGAGTTTGAGCACAGGTTATGGGTGCAACTTTTATGCTTTTAAGCTTTACTGCATAGCTTATTTTTTTCAAAACTGGTAGTTTAAATGGGCTTTTAGATCGTTGTATACCCGCTCCTTTGTTCATTTGTGCTAATGAACTTGTAATTTTGCGCTTAATAATAGATTTGGTCGCTAATATTAATACCAATATCTTCACGCTTATTGATATTTTAGGATGAAAATATGGATATGTCTGGTGAATCAGCAACACCTATCGATGGAGATAGGCCTATGTCTGACGTCGAGGAAACTACACCTTTAGCTGTAACTGATTGTATGTTTTTTTGTTTGATTTAAAGGGCTTATATCAGTCTGAGGCGTGACAGGCTTCTATAAAAATATTACTCGCGTATTTCAATAAATAGATACCCTTTTTTTTTAATAAAAAAAAAAGATCAATATTATTCTGCGATGTTTAAGGTGCTTGATTAATTTACATCCTTTTCATAGATGATACTATTGCCAACAAAATTATGCCCGATCCTGGTTATGAGATAGAAGATTTCCAGTACCACACATGGAACATCACCAATTGGCGAAGTTTAGATAAAAGGATAACGGGCCCCGAATTTGAAGCTGGAGGTTGGAAATGGTAGGTGCAGTCTTATGTATTTTCATATATATATATTTATATATATGTACAGTAATTTAACGATAGAAACTAATGACAGAAATATTTTTACTTGAATATTTAGGCGTATTTTGCTTTTTCCTTCTGGAAACAACAATTCGGACACGGTATCCATTTATCTAGATTTTGCCGATCCAAAAGGTGCACCAGCTGGTTGGCACTCGTGTGTACAGTTCGCTTTGGTTTTGTGGAATCCTCATGACCCAACTCTCTTTATTAACCATAGTACGTAATCCGTGTTTAGATCACTATTCGATTGATCTTTGAAATATAAAACATATCCTCTTGTGTTTCTTCTTTGGTTTCGAATATATTAAAAACTTTTTTTGTACATAGACGCGCATCATCGTTTCACCGCCGAGGAATCAGATTGGGGGTTTACACGATTTTATGATCTCCGTAAATTATTCAATCCGTCCGATAATCGAATGCGCCCATTAATCGAAAATGATAGTTGCAACATCACGGCGTTCGTTCGAGTTTTGAAGGATCCTACAGGCGTTCTGTGGCATAATTTCATCAAGTATTTTACTTACTTTCTTTATATCATTCGAACCTTAATCTGCAAATATTCTTTGTTATGGCCTTCAATATTTCTGGCGTTGTGTTTAACCTATTCATATAGTTATGATTCAAAGAAGGAAACCGGATATGTGGGCCTGAAGAATCAAGGTGCTACATGTTACATGAACTCGTTACTCCAATCACTCTACTGTACGACATACTTCCGTAAGGTTAGTGAACGATACTTCATTATTATTATTACTGTTTTACTTGGACGATTCAAACTCTCTAACATCTACGTTTAATAATACATATTTACATGTATACGTATATGCTCATAGGCGGTTTATCAGATTCCTACCGAAGACGACGAGCCAGTCAAAAGCATTTCCTTAGCACTGCAAAGAGTTTTTTACCAATTACAAACATCAGATACTCCGGTTGGAACAACGGAATTAACGAGATCTTTCGGATGGGATTCGTTAGACTCATTTAATCAGCATGATATACAAGAGTTTAACAGATTGTTACAGGACAACTTAGAGGGTAAAATGAAGGTGGGTTTTATTATTTGTTGAATTGAGTGAACTTTAACTAATTCAAACCTTTCTTGCTGTAAATTATAACGGGTATTTTGCTCGATTCAGAATACAGAAGCAGATGCTGCTATTTCTAAGCTCTTTGGTGGCAAGACAAAGAGCTATGTTAAATGCGTCAGCGTAGACTATGAGTCTTCCCGTGTTGAAGATTACTATGGTAGCAATGTATATCTGTAAATAGGTTAATATTTTTTAGATTAGATTTGAAATAACATTTTATTATATTGCGGTAGATATTCAACTCAACGTAAAGGGATGCAAAACTTTGGATGATTCTTTCATGGAGTATATACAAGAGGAGACTTTGGAAGGAGAAAATAAGTACCACGCTGAAGGATATGGCTTACAAGTAAGTAGAATATTAGTTACGTCGACATTGACAACTAAGTGTAGAATACACATAGATAAAATTACTTCATTTAGTGCAAGTATGTTAATTCAAATTGCTTATAGGATGCAAAGAAAGGAATGTTTTTTGAAAGTTTCCCACCGGTGCTTCATTTGCATTTAAAACGGTTTGACTACGATATGCAAAGGGACACCCCGGTTAAGGTACCTAAATTTTTATTATGAGCTCTATTTTTCAATTAATTGATCAAAAATTATATTTTTCATAAAAGATAAATGATCGTTATGAATTTCCTATGGAAATTGATTTACAAAGATATTTGTCACCAGATGCGGATAGATCAAAATCTTTCAAATATTTACTTCACGGGTTTGTAACAGCACGATGCCACATGTATTAGTAAATACGATTTTTCATAATAAATTAATGTACGTGTCTTTTTAATATACCAAGAGTTCTTGTTCACAGCGGTGATTTACATGGAGGACATTATTTTGCTTTATTAAAACCAGAAAAAAATGGAAAATGGTTTGCCAATTTGAATTTTTTTTGTAATCTAATTATTGAATCGTATAGTTGGTAGACAACTAAAATTAATCATTATAACAGGCTAAAATTTGATGATGACAGAATTACGCCTGTAACAGATAAAGAGGTACTTGAAGATAATTTCGGGGGAAGTGAAGTTCCTAATGCAAGTCTCTCACCTGCAATTCGAACCGGTGGTAGAAATATTAAACGATTTACGAATGCATATATGTTGGTTTATATCCGTGAATCTGATGTTGATTGGGTGCTATCTCCGGTAGTTGCTAAAGATATACCAGAACATTTACGTGAGTGTTCTTGTTTATGAAACGTTGTAACTTGAGATCACTGTGAATTTATCTTTTACATACATGTTTAATAGAAAGACGCTTAGATGAAGAGAAAGCTTTATTTGAGCAAAAGAAAAAGGAAGCCGAAGAACGTCATTTATACTTGATTACTAAGGTAATTACGCAACGACATTATATGAGGATTAATAATAAATTTGGATTTTTCATTGTAGTTTAAACTTTATTTTAAACTCACTATTAGATCGTGACTCCAAATACCTTTGAACATCATCAAGGGTTTGATCTCGCTAATTTTGACGATCGACAATATCCGCTATCTGAAGTTCCACAATATAAGGTTTTGAAAAGTGAGACTTATGGGAATTTCAAAGCACAGGTCGCTCATAAATTTATGATTCCGGTTGAGCAAATGAGGTTCTGGGTTCTTGTAAATCGCCAAAATAAGACTGTTAGACCAGATACTCCAATACCAGACCAATTTCATGGCATGAGTAAGTCAAAAATGCGGCTCTTTTCATTCATAATAAATTTATTAATTTTTGTGATAAATAGCAATGGAAGAAATTCACACTAAAATGGCTTCAAGACAAAATGAACTGAAATTATTTTTGGAAGTGGCAGATAAACCAATTAACGGCAAAGTAGTACTCAGTATTTAATTATATATTATATATATGTTATTGGATATTTATTTCAATTGTTTATTTAATATGTAGACATGGTTCCCAACAACGGAAGGAAACTCTCTTATAATGGTTTTTGTCAAATACTTTAATCCCGATACACAATCTCTAGAGTATGTGATTTTAAATTTGTTTAGTTATTCATTTGATATGAGAATTAATTTATGCGTTTATTACACAGAGGACTGTGTTCGTTATATATTCAAAAGTTTGGTAAAGTTGGTGATATTATTCCGATTCTTTGCGAGAAAAAGGAATTTCCACCTCACACACCATTGAAAATATATGAAGTAAGATGTATTTTACGTATATATTTGTCTTTGTTCTGCAAATAGTAACAGCCTATTTATTTAATAAAATATAGGAGATAAAACCGAACATGATTGAGGAGATGAAACCGAAATTGACTTTTCAACAATCTGAGATACAAGATGGTGATATAATTTGTTTCCAAAAGGCTTTAACAGAAAAAGAGTAAGTTACTTATTAACCTGATCTTGTTTTGTTTGTAATTACTTTTTATTTGTAAGCCGATTTTTTTTGCCTCCATTTAGAGCACAAGAACATACTGCTGCAGGTCGTATTCGTGATATTCCTACATTCTACGAGTCATTATCTATGCGCATTGTCGTTCAATTTAAACCAAAGCATAAGGACCGGGAACAAAAACCGGAGTTTGAATTGGTTTTAAATAAGAAGTTCACATATGATGAAGTACGTTTAAAATTTTTTACATTTATTACGAAACATAAAGTGTAGAAGTATAATATGATGTTTTAACGATTTTCTGTTCATATAGAAATTCGCCAAAACATCATATCATAATGTCCGATATGAACTTAATAATTTAATATGTCTTCTATATATTCATGTAGGTCGCTAAACGCGTTGCCGCTTTTTTAAACACGGATCCTTTGAAATTACGGTTTACAACGGCACATCCAACGTCCGGTATATGCAAAACTGTAATTAAGAGGGTGACCAACCAAACACTGTCAGAGATGCTTCAGACAACCTATCTGCCTAACTCAGCGAATCTTTTGTATTATGAGATGCTTGACATTAGTATTGTAGAATTAGAGACTAAGAAGTTCTTTAAAGTATACTGGCTTGGGACAACTTTTAAGGAAGAGGTAAAAGAACATAATCGGATTTATATATTGGTCAATTACTAATTATCATTTTCCTTTTTAAAGGAGGCAATCAATATTAGTCTTCCAAAGACTGCCGTAGTTAATGAAGTTTTAGAAGTAATTGTACAAAAACTGTCATTGCCAGGACCTACCAGCAGAATTAGATTGTATGATGTCTTACATGGTAAGATCCAGAAAGAATATGATATCAATGATCCAATAGATAAAATACAGGAACAAATGAACTTATATGCGGAGGTTTGTTCTTTCATTTGTTTACCTTTGAATATTTATTATCTTGTCATTATTTTTTGAAACAACTTATTTCATATTTAGGAAATACCACAAGAAGAAAACGAGAAAGATCTGAATGATAAAGTTGTTCAAGTATTTCATTTTACTAAGGAACTGTTACACACGCATGGAATCCCATTCAAATTTGTTATTAAGGCGGTTAGTATTTTTGAATATCATTCTCATGTAATTACTTGCATTTATACTGTTTTTACGTTTTATACAATCAGGGAGAACCTTTCTCTGAGACGAAGTCGCGCCTTCAATCTCGCTTAGGAATGAACGAAAAAGATTTCTCGAAGGTGAAAGTTGCAATTGTGCAAGCGGTGTCATATGCCAAGCCTCAATATATAGACGATGATAGTATGTATACCCTCTTTTAATTTTTTATTTTTAAACAATCAAAATTTCTGATAATCATTATGCGAATTCCTGAATATAAATAGATGTTATTCTATCGGAACATAAATGGACAGATGAACTTTTAGGTCTTGACCATGTTGACAAAACAAGACGTACGGGAAGAGTAGGGGGGGAAAAAGCGCTATATATTAGGGGATAATGTACTTTTTCGTTAAAAATTTCTTTGTAATATTTCTACTTTTTCCAATTGTTGAAGTTGAAGTAATTGTTCAATTAAACAATTTTTATTCGTATGTTTTTAGGATATTAACCGTGCAAAAAAAAAAAAGGTTGCGGCGATATACACTTATATAATGAACAATCTTAAATGGTTTTATTAAATAATTTTTTTATTTATGTACGAAGTGTTTACGTGTATGTCTAAATTATGTATTATCGTCAAAAAATAATTTGTTTGGATTGTGATAACTCGGGTGGTTATTGTCGCAAAATAAAATGATCCTAACGTGGAGTTCTACTTGAGCTTCCAATTTGATCGGCGAAATTGAAAATCAAAATGTAAATTTTAACGAAGTTGATAGCCACTTATTTAAAATCAGTAAAAATCCTTTATTTGGGTTCGATAGAATTGCATAATTAAAATAATTTTTATCGATTTTGGATAGGTGGTAGTCAACATATTTTCATTCGGGGCACATTTTTGGAATTGGACCTAAATTAAAAACCCAAAACTACTGTTTGGTTAATTGCGATTGCAATTATTGCATCATATAAACACAGACTAATTCGAAATTCAGGGTCTGCATTAGTGATGGGTGATTACATATTGATGAAATTGGAATTAACTGTAACTATGAAAATTGATAACACTAATTACATGAATGATTGATTAAAAATTTCTTTATATTCAATTTCTTGTAATCGTGATTGGTTAATAAAATTACAGGTTTCGCATACCAATTTCGTACTACAGCAGAGACGGTGAGTGAAATCCCTCTCACCAGTATTAAAAGTCAAAGGTAGCTAACTCTTTGCGTCACCGTTACGTCATATAATATACGTCAATACGTCACTATATACGTCACAAACATCACTGCTATATGTTATTTGATATCTAATCAATCACAAATTAAATCATTTATGCTGGATATAATCCCTCACCACTTTTAATATACGTTAACATCGGTTCTACCAAAAAATCCCGACATTCAAAATCTCGAAATCCATAATCTCGACATCACGCGATGCGACAATTAAAATTTTAAAGTCTGACAATGATTGTTAATGTGATTACTAATATTTAAATATTAATTGTTACGCCACATGATGTCAGAATTATGGTTTTCGAGATTTTAGATGTCAGGATTTTATGGTAGAACCGTTAACATTAACGGTCTCTGCTGTAATTTTACACCCCTATCAATAATGTACCCATCAACATAAAAATATCAATTGGTAAGTACTTAAAAGAAGGCACTTTCTTGATATGGGTGTACGAAATTGGTATGCGAAACCTGTAATGTATTTCGCCAAAATATAGTATTATTTTAATGCTAAAATTTTTTACAGATAAGTTTTTTAAAAAACAATATGAGCGTTAGCTTTATATATAGAATTGAGTTTCAATTATTGGGTCGGTTTTTTTAAAAAAAAATTCAGGTATAATTTTGTGAAGTTTAATTCTGTGTATGTTATAACAGTCACAATCATATTGATTTATATAGTAATTTTTTGACACATGTTAAATAATTAATAATAAATAATATTTTTGACTTTAGATAAATTTTATTTTTTGAGTTTTGAACTTTTGTTTTATAGTAAAAACATACTTATTATTTTATTTAATATAAAATAAAATAAATTTGAAATTATAAGTTTTTAATTTAAATAACAAAATTTATTCAATTTTGTTTTGTTAAGGTCATAAATAAAAAGCATTACAAGTTTTATTATTGAAGTAAAAATAGATGATTTGTAATTATTAAGAGATATGATTTTTTTAATTACATTTAAAGGTAGAAAATGTGTTGATCATTTATTATATGATTTTAGTAATACAAAGGATTTCATATAGATCATAAAAATATATTACTAATAAAAGTTTTCAAAATCACTGTTAATCTTTATCAAAATTTGGTAGTTTGTAGATTAGAACCTTCTATTTATAGTAATAATATTTTAAAAATAATATTGAATCAAAAAAATATATTTTATATATGTTGTTAAATCTTTTTCAGTTAACCTGAATTTGTCTTAGTTACATTAAATAAAAGAACTATTAAGCTTTTAGAAAAAAATAATTATCAATCAAATTCATAAATACATATTACATGTTATATTACTATACTAATACATTCAAAAATGCATCCTATAGAAGTGCATATTTTTTCTACTTGCATACACAAATTTTGATTAAAATATGACTTCTATAAATATATTTTTTTCATTGTTCTTTAAATACATATTGTTAAAGTTTTGTCTTAAATATGTACTTATAGAAGTATTATTAAACTATTACAGTATTATAGCTTG
Organism: Cetraspora pellucida; assembly: GCA_910591915.1. Classification (NCBI taxonomy): domain Eukaryota; kingdom Fungi; phylum Glomeromycota; class Glomeromycetes; order Diversisporales; family Gigasporaceae; genus Cetraspora; species Cetraspora pellucida. Next base: position 8,452 of record CAJVQA010004071.1, on the reverse strand, counting down.
TGATTTAGAGATTTAGTAACTCAAAATCTGTCTTTTACAACATATATATAAAATAAAAAATTGAAATATTCGAACATCATTTGATCTTATAAAAGACTTCTAAGCCTTGATTTTCTATTCAAAAAAAAAATATTTTCTTTAACAATAACAAATATAATAGTTAGCAATTCATTTGGTTTCATAAAATATATGAGTTTTGTCTATTTAATATTTAAGTATAATGATTTTTTTTAACTAACTTTAATATTCAAACAGTTTTTTATTTTCAACTTATATTGTAATTTGAGTAAATTTGAAATGCACTATAACATTTGACCTGAAGCTATATAAGTGATGCATAAAAAAAACTTATAAGAATTTAAATTTTTATTTAGAAAATTTGATAATATTATTTCTAAGTTTAGTATAAATTTAAATTTGTGTTTATAGATTTTTTCTGTAATATGTATTATGCAATGTAGACTAAAATATTCAGAATACTTAACAGGTTAATCTGTATATACAAATATTATAGTCAAAGAATAGTGTAAAGATATAGGTTATATATTTTTATAATCTAAGTGCAAGTTATTTATTTTTAGTATCTGAGTATTTTACAATTTATCTATCTTCAATACCTTAGATACAATATATTTAGGTTTTTGAAAATTAAAAAATACTAAAATAGAGGTCTTTTAGTTTATATTATACAGTAGTCAAATTTCATTAGCTTTTATTCCTCCTTATAATCATAATAAAAAAAAGCAAAATAATATTTAAAACAAGATTTATATTAATAAAGTATATAGTCTTAAATTATTCTGTATTTATTATATAAATCAAAATAATTTATAAAATTAATTATCTAATAAAAAAATACTTATTCAAGTTATATAAAATTTTCTTTTGTAATCAATTTGTATTGTTATTAAAACTACATTCAACAAGTTTTCAAATAGTGCCTTATTTTGCTTATTATATTAGCAAAATAATTAAAATTATTCTTGCACAATATTATTAGATGAATCTTCAAATTCAGATATTATTATATTATTCTTTTTTCTGAAATAATACAATAATAATTTAATTGTATATATAATTTATTAGTAATAGCAATTCTAATAGACAAAAAAATTATATTGTTATAGAGTAAAAGCCTTCTTAATTCCATACTACAACAATGACACAGTACAGAAAATTCTTTATAAGTATATGCAGTGTCTAAGAGAGAAGTATAGTTCTTGTTAGATGTTATCAAAAAACTATACCTATCTTTGAGACAGTTTGATAATTATTACATAGTGGTTTATAGTTAAAAACATTTATTAAAATAATAACAAGAAAGGTTATCCTTAGACACTTGTCTTAAAGAATTTAAGATATTATTTACAGAATAAAGAAGAAGAAGAATTGTTTGTTTCTCTGAACTGTTAACTGTAGAACTTACTTTGATTTGAAAGAATTTTAGAGATTTATATATCTGTAAGTTAAGTGACTAAGGGATTAAGTAACTAAGAGACCAAGCAACTAAGCAACTAAGGGACTAAACAACTAAGAGACTAAGTAACTAAATGATAAGAGACTAAGCAACTAAGAGACTAAGCAACTAAGAGATTAAGGAACTAAGTAATTAATATTACAAGCTTAAGACATTAAAATGTTTAAAGCATTAAAATAATTATAACTAATAAATAATATAATAATAGAAATAATAATATATTAAAATACAGAATTTTTGAACTCTTCCCAATGATTACTCTAACACAAAATCGTTAAAAAAGGAACTTAAGTTTTCCCAAGAAAACCAATAAGAAACCACCCAAACAGCACTAAGCTAAAAGAAGCAGCAACAAAAAGTGCATTAAACAATCTTAAAAGCCAAAAGAACACAGTAATATTAGAGTAGTTATAAGAGAAAAGCAAGGCTTTTAGAAAAATTTTAGTACTGAAACGACAATTGTAGGGATTTTTATCTGACCCTGAAAGTAGATCTGTTTATGTTGCACAAAGTCATGTAACATATTAAGCAACAACAACAAACATGTGCAAGTGGCCATATACAAGATAGATGAACCAATATATAGTAATAAAATAGAAAAAGATTCTAGAAAAGAACAGATTTAGCAATGGATAAAAGTTTGCCTGAAGAGTATAGAAGGAACATAAAAGCAATCTGTATAAGAAAAGCTTACTGGGAATTGGAAAATGTACACAATAAGCATTTCTTTAATAAAGCAAGCAATACATATATAGTGCCAGACAGAGAGGATGAAATCGTAGCAATGCTCACTGAGCAAGATACAAATGAAGTAGCTTTTCTATAAATAGCAAGAGTGATAATAGAAAAAGCTGAAAAAGAACAACCAGAGAAAAAATTAGACTTAGTAAGGCAAATGCAAAAGGCAACACTAAGAGAAGAAAAAGAAATCCAACAGCAGAATAGAGAACTGCAATAAGATATTGCAACTGTTCAAAGAAAAGAAGATGCAAAGATAAGTTTTAGAAACAGTAAACAAATAAAAACACAGCTACCCATCGAAGAAAGGAAGTTGAAGAACAGGTAGAAGAGCAAAAACAAAAGTTGACAAAGATAGCCAAAGATGCAATGCAAGACATAATTGAAGATAAAGCAACAGAACAGAAAAGAAATCCAAAAATTGAAAAAGAAATTGATATAGTTGGAATACCACTTGAAGACAGCATGTGGGCACCAAATAGAAGAGACTATAGTCAAAATAATAGTCTATTCGCTAATATATCAGCACACAATGTGCCAGGTACAATACAAGAAGAATGTATAAAGTTTATTAAATGGTCACTAAAAGAGAATGAACACATCAAAGAAATCAAAGAAGTCTTTAAAAGAGGAAACTTGTAGATTGAAGTAGACTTCGACTGCGAATATGGTAGAAACGAAGCAATACAAAAAATTAGCAAAAAAGAGAGTGATTAGTATAAACTAATACCAGAAGAAAGAGTGAACAAGAAAGGAAAGCAAAAAGCAGACATCATAATATAGCACAAAAGAAGTAATAATATAATAACTGAAGGGAAGACAGTTAATAAGAAAGATGATGAGACCAAAGAAGACATAAATTACAATGAAAACAATAAAAAGCTGGACAACAATGAAAGATTAACAATATGGGACTTGCCAGCAGATATTAACAAAAAAGAGCTAGAATATATTTGCAGAAGTTTTAAAAATGCCCATATCATAAGAATTAAAAGATCAAAATACAAAGCACTAGTGATAGTGCAACTAGAAGAACCTAGAGAGGCTAACATCTCTTGGGCCATACTGGTTAACAATGACGAGTAACTAGAAGAGAAGAAAACTATGAAGCAAGAGAAAACCAGAGAAAATACACAGCAAAGCTGACAGACTTACCCAGAAATGCCTTAGAAGTCTTGTTGTTATAATGTCTGAGAAGCAAAGAAGCGAAGTCAGTTTACATCCCACCAAACAGAAATAGAAACCAAAGAAGAACAGCAATAATAATGTTTGCAACAGAAGAGGAAATGAATGTAGCTCAAACAAAACCGATTTTGTACAACAACTTCCAAGTATATTGGGTAAACGAAGAGAAAAGAATAACACAAAGAAGGAAAAGCCTCAGAGAAGAAAGAGGAAGAAGCTAAGACAGATGCAGCCAATTCTCTATTAGAAAAGAAAACATGAATAGCAAAGAAAGACAAAGAAATAAAACTTTTACAAATAAAGACAAAACTAAAGACAACTCAAGTTGGAGATTTAAGTTATCAAAAGAAAGAAACAACATTCAGAATCAACATAGGCTAAACCAAACAAGAAATATAGATGCAAGAGGAAAAAAAAAGAAAGACCCAAAAAGTAAATCAGAAGATCTCAAAGTACGAAAGCAAGATTGAGAGTCATTTATGAAAGAAATTTTAGAATGAATCTGAAAGAGATTAGGAAGTCGAGAAAAGACAAGAAGCATAGCTAGGGAAGACCTAACAATCACTCCTAAGGGCACCTTAGTTGAATTCATGAACATGGACAAAGAGATCAGAGACTTTCTACATGAAGAGAGAAGAGCATTTGAAAAAAGAAGTAAAGAAAGATCTCCTAATCCAAGAGAAGAAAAGAAAGAAAAAGGCAAAGAGAAAATAAAAAACATAGAGACAAGATACAAGCAGTTAAAAAAAAAATGGAAAGTATGAAGAAAATAAATAAAATTAGCCTGTCACAATGTTAATGGACTCAAAACCATAGGCTGGAAATTAGAAAATCTACTAGGCTGGGCAGAAGAAGAAGAAGTAGCAATTTTAGGGATAACAGAAATGAATATTGTAGAAAAAGAAGGAAAAATATTGCTACACAATCTGAACACAAGATTCAAAGACTACTGGGTTAGTGCAGTATCAGATAAGAAAAAAGGTTCAGGTATTGGAATTCTAATAAAGAAAACCTAGGAAAAACATGTTGGAGCAGTCAAGAGATTTAATGAATACATGATGGAAGTAAGACTATACTTTAAACAACTAGAATTGGTAATAATCAGGGTGTATATTCTACCAAATGATAAATTAATCAGCAAGAAAATTCAGCAGAAAATAGTAGAAATAGTAACAAACAAGAAAAAGAACACAAAAGTGATTATTCTTGGAGATTTCAATTACACAGATGATAACATATTGGATAGACAACATCCACAACCGACAACTACAAGAAGCTACCAATCTTTAAATGGCTTAAAAGACAGGATTTTACAGACTTATATAGAAAGCTACATCCATCAAAAAAAGCTTATATATGGTTCAACCAAGAAGCAGCAACAAGAATTGATTACATCTGATTGTCAAAGTTAATCACAGCAGGCCTTCAAAGTGTCAATATAGAGGAAGCAGAAGGTATAACAAACAGTGACCATGAGATACTAACAACAGTCATATGGTTGAAGCATATAATAGCAAACTACAGCAGTGCAGAAGTTAAACAAAAAGAACAAATAAGAACAATATATTTATATAAGAAAGCTAAACAAGAGGATTGAGAAGAATATGTAAGAGAGCTTCAAGTTTAATTAGAGTGGAAAAAAGTGTTAAAGCAGCTAGAAGATAATAATATGAGCAGTAGCTCTAGCATAAAGGTGATTAATCACATGTGGAATGCAATAGAAGAAGCTATAATAAAAGCAACAAACAAACAAATCCCAAGAAAGAAGATATTCAATATAAAAACAAACAAAAGACAATACCAGAAAAAATCACAGCAACACAGGCAAGCAATTGAACTACAACAAATAATCAAAAAAGCAAAACTAAAAAGAGGCCAAGAGGTAGAGAAAGAAGAAAAAGAAGAAATAAACACTAGACTCAAAAACATAAGCAAAAAAGTAGGAGCAAAGTTACTAAAGCTACAAAAGCAATGGTCAGAAGCCTGGATAGATGATTTAAAAGGCTGGCAAAGGATTCTCAATAACAGAAGAAAAGAGAAATGGAAATAAAATCAAAGAAAACAAATAGAAGAAAATATAAATAAAAGATGTGAAATGATTAAATCAAATCAAGGACAAATAATAGCTAGCCTATTGAACAAACTATACAATAAGGTAACTCTAAACAGATTTGTAGTCCAAGACAGAGAAGATGTTAGACTTACAACAGAACCTAAAGAAGTCCTAAATGGTTTGGCAATTCACTTCGAAAACCAATTCAGAAAATAAAAAACCAAATTAAAAGAAATGCCTGAAGAATGGAAAGAAGTATACAATCCAAAAGAATGGATCGATAAGTCTTGGTACAGTAAACTAGAAAAGAAGATCAAAGAAGAAGAGTAGGAAGACACAATAAGAGAACTTAAGCTCAACACAGCCCCAGGAATATCAGGCATAAGCTATATACTAATAAAATGAGCAGGAAAGAAATTGCAAAAGATTTTCAGAGCTTTTGCAAATCTGGTCTTAAAAAAAGGAGAACTACCAATAAAATGGAAATCGCACAAGTCTATCCAATCCCAAAAGATGATGACTGAAAATATAACTTGAACAAAATTAAACCAATAGCACTAATTAAGACCTTTAGAAAGCTAGTTATGAAGGTGCTAACAAAAAGGCTGACCAGAATATTTACAGAAAGAGAAATACTTAAAGGGCCAAATTATGCAGGTTTGCTTGGCAACTTAACAGAGCAGCCAATACATTTGCTAAATATAATAATGGAAGAAGTACAAGAGAAGAACAAAGAAATATGGATACTCTTGCAAAACATGAAGAAGGCATTCGACTCAGTTCCTCTAGAAAGCCTAGAATAGGCACTAAAAAGAGTCAAGATACCACAAAAAACAATGAATTACATTATCAACCTCTTTCATAAACATCAACTTAAAGTGATCACAGCTTATGGTTTAATAGAAGAAATAACGGCAGGAGATAAAATAGACCAGGAAGAGGTGATTTCTCCACTAATCTGGTGACTTTTTTATGATCCTTTACTGGAAAAGATTCAAGAAGACAAATCACTAGGCTACATAGTAAAGCAAAAAGTATTAAAAGGTACAGCTATCAACTGTATTACAAAATATAGACAAGCAGCAATTGCATATGCAAATGATACAACATGGATCACAAATAGCAAGGAACAATTGCTAAAAATTCTCAGAATTGCAGAAGAGTTTTTCAAAGCCAATGATATTGAAATAAATGGAGATAAGTTAAAGCTTATAGTAATGAATTCTAGACAAAGAAAAGAAGACAAAGAAATTATTTTCGGGCAGAATAAAATAACAGAAGAGCCAAAAAACAAAATTGTAAGATCATTGGAAATCTGGCTGAATAGTAAAATAAGAGAGTCACTATTCTGCAAAAAAGAGAAAGAAATAGTTAGCCAAACAGTCAAAGACCTCAGATACAAAAAAATGACAATGAGCCAAATTGCATATATAAACAATATAGTAATAATCTCAAAACTAGGCTATCTCTTATAGTTAACAAAGATGTTAGAAAAAATGATCAATAAGATCCATCAACCGATAATCTGCTTGGCAAAGCATAAGTGCAATATGATAAAAACTACAAACAACTGCATAATAAAACACAAAGATTTAGAAGGCTGTAAATTACTAAGTCAAGAGATACTAATGAAGCAAATAAGTAGTTTATTCATGAGACTTAATAGAAAAGATAGCCTGAGTGATCTGACAAAACTTAGGATAGCTCAAGGATGCCAAAAGGCAGGCTTAACAAAAGACATATGGGACACTGAAAGAAGACCAGAAGAATCAAAGTTTTGGAAACATAATCTAGCCTGCCAGACAATAGTCAAAGCTAAAGAAATGAGTATGAACATCAAAACAGAAAACTGCTTATGGAAAGTATATAGATATGAGATAAAAATAAGAGACCTAGTTGAAGCCAAAACTTGGATAGCACATGGTAGTACTATAAACAAATAGGGTATGCTATACCTGAATCAGCTTATAGATACTAAAGGGGAGAACCTAATTATGTGAAGACAGCTCAAAAGCTTACAAGAACTGTTATGCAAAGAAAGAAAGCCAAGTAGTTTAGTGAAATAGAAGAGAAAGTGTTAATTGCACAGACATGCAAAAAAATATATGACTATTTCAAAATTAATGATTTTAACACCCAAGCACTAATAATTAACTGAATGACAGTATCAGAAGACAGAAGAAAGAAAGAGTGGATTGTTCATAAACCATTGCATGATCGGCATTTCAGCAAAATACTAAAGAAGAAAGAGAAAAAAATATTATAGAACATTGGTTACTGCAAGAAATAGAAAACAAAACATTCACCGAAATAAGAAAATGCAAAGGTTGTGGAAGTAATTCGAAACAAACAATGGACATATGTGAAAAGTGGATGAGACAAAGTAATAGTATTAAAGCAATTCCAAAAATACTAGTAGAAAAGAACAATAATAAGATCAATGCAACAATAGAACAATTGCTAGAAAATAGATCAATGAAAGAATGGAGAGATAAAGAGAGAGAGTTAGCTGAGTTAAAACAAATAGAAGAACTAGAAATAAAACTAATTAGAAGACAAAAATTCAAAAGGGAGATTGCAACTTACTTAATAGAAGTTCTTATGAGGAACATAATGAGAAACAAAGACAAATATATCTTTTATACAGATGGTGCATTATTTAAAGAAAGAAATAAAAATAGTTTAGGAAGGATGGATATAAGCTGGGTACAAGTTGGAAATAAAAGAGATTGGCCAGAAGAAGAGACAACACTGAGACTTGAAGGTTGGCCCTCAGCAACAACAGCTAAACTAGCAGCAATATGGTTAGCAGCTTTAATGATACTAGAAAAGAAGGCTATAGAAGTGTACACAGACAGCCTAGTGGCATTAAGAAACATTAATAAAGCAATCCAAGACATAGGTGATGTTAGAGTGCTGAAAAAGAAAAATGCAATATGGCTAATGAACATTGTAGATCTAGTCAAAAGCAAAAACATCAAAATAGAGCTGATTAAGGT
>CAJVQA010004070.1:0-18196 GCA_910591915.1 Cetraspora pellucida | reverse complement strand
TAGTTATGTCATTTAAAGTGATCAGGAAGTAATGTTGTGAAGTTAGATATAATTAAGTGTTTAGAGGTATCTTGTTTAGCTAAAAGATCAGTTTGATTATAAAAAGAATTATTAGAATAGAATTTAACTTTGTGAAAAGAGATTTTAAGAGATTTTGTTTGAATAAAATAGTAGATGATAAATAAAATATCTCAGTTTTTAATACGTGAAAATTTGTGTAAAGATGGGAATAATTAGATGTTTTTTAGAGCTGATAGGTTGTTGAGATGTATATTGCTTTGTGAATTTATTGGAAGAATGAGTAAAAGGTAGACAATTGCTTCAAGTTCTACTCAATAAAGCCAGAATATGAAGATATTGCACAGTTGAATTTGATTTGAGTATTATGTTCAGAGATCCATCCAATACCAATTTTTGAATGTGATGTTTGTGCATCAATAATTGAAGCATCTGTATAGGAATATGTATTATTTGGAAGGTTTTTAGCTAATAGAAATAGGTTAATAAGTTAGTTTTGGTATTGAGAAGAGGATATGTTTTTTTGGATTATTTGAATTTCTGTATTGGAAATGTAAATTATTGGTAATTGAGGTAATATTAAAGTTGAAGTTACATGTTGTTGAATATTAATAAGTGCATAAATTTTATGATTGTCAATATAGAGTAAATAGTTGTTATTCTTTTTTAATGATTTAACATGAGAAATATTAATAGAAGTTTAGAAAATTGGTGTAGATAAGTTAGTAGAAATTAGGGATATTAACTTAGAAGAGAAGTTATGAAAGAAGAAAAAGTTAAGTAAATTTTTTATAAAGAGAATTTGTGAGTTATTAAAGACAATAAACCATTTATTTAATAGTAATAAGTAATAAGGAGTGATTGTATCAAAGGAATTAATAAAGATATTAATATTTGGTAAGTTAAGATATGGCCATATTTGAGAAATTGTATTATTTTGAATAAGATTAGAAAGTTTAGTAAACCAAGATGGGGTAGGTCTATAAGTAGATTTCTTAGTGCATATATATATATTATTCCATAAATGAATATATAAATTATTAGCTATTGTAAGTTGTTCAATAAAGAGTATTTTATTATTTTGAAGACTGTTTATTAGTGAGTAAGAATTATTAGATGAAAGAATATTGTATATTGTTTTTGTAGATGTAGAAATATTAACTGATAACAAGTTTAGTGAGTTATTAAGTGAAAAAAAGATATTGGAGTTATTTAAGAATAAGAGTTGAAAGATGAATGTAAAGTTTTTTGTTTTTAATAAAAACTTAAAAGTGGTATTTGAAAGAAAGAAGAGTTGCTATATTTTAGTTAGCCAGTTTTTAATTCTGGCTATGCCAATATGTTTAAGAAGAGGAGTAGTATAAAAAATATGCTCTATTGTAGATATTGCTACTTTTTGAGTTAGATGTTGAAAGATTGAAAGTTTAAATAAAAGTGAATTAGTAAGAAGAATATTGGATGTATTTTTTGCAAGATAAAGCATCTTTTTTGTTGTCATAGAAAGTAAGCATAAGAGTTTTTGTTGTTGTGTTTTTGAAATTGGCAAGATTTGTAATAAATATTCTAAAGATGGTTGTAGTATTATATTGAAAAGAGTAGAAATTTGTTTAGGTGTGAGTTTTTTGAATTTAATTAGAGCAAGAAAATTTTCAATTTTGTTTTGAAGCATCTCATATGTTAGTTTAGTTGAGCCATTTCCATCAAAATAGATACCAAGGTATCATATAGTTTTATAAAGCTTGCATAAAGGTATTATTTGATTATTATAGTAATGATTTGGTGTAATAATGTTTAGTTGGTTTTTGTTTTAAGAAATATGTAGAAGGTCAGGTTTGGTCAGATTAATTTCAATATTTATTTAAGTTATAAAGTTTTTGAGTATCATTAAGAATACTTTGAAGAGATTCAGGACTTTCACTGTACCAAACAGTGTCATCTATAAACGCCATAGGAGATATTGTTATAAAAGATAATGAAATATTTAAAATGATATTAAGAGGTAAAGAGTAGGTAATTTTGAGTAGGTGGTTGTTGTATTTGTTGTAAATGAAGGAAAGAATAGGATCATAGTAGATTTTCCAAAGTAAAGATGAATAGGTTTCACCTTGTTCTATTCCTAATTTAATATGAACAGATGATATAAGGCCATATGCAGTAATAATTCTTGCTTGTTAGTTTGTATAAAGTTCCATAATAAGTTGAATTTCTTGTAAAGAAATACCAATTCTTTTACAAGTAACTTGAAGTTGAGATATATTAATTTTATCAAAAGCTTTGGACATGTCTTAAAACATTATCTTTGCTTCTTTGTTAAAATATTTATAATGTTCAATAGTATTATTAAGGATTTGAATTGAAATGTGTATTGATGAATTTTTGGTAGTTGCAAAGTTAAGATTAGAGAGAAGATTGTTTGTGTTAATGATATTATCAAGTCTTTGTATAAAGAGTTTTGTAAAACATTTTTTCATAGGTTTTATAATTGAGATAGAGTGAACTTGATTAAGTGTAAAGTCCCATGAAGATTTTTTTGGAATAGAAAGATGTTAGATGTTTTCCAATCAGATGGAATTTTTTGAAGTTGAAAACATTTGTTAATAAATAGTTTGAAAGAGATTTGGTCAGGAAAGCCAACATATTTAATGTGTTCATAGTTGGTTTCAAGAGGTCCAGCAGCTTTTTGAAAAGAAAGATTTTAAATAATATTTTGCTATTCATTATTAGAGTTATTATTAAATAGGTTCTGATAGTGTGGTTCAAATTCAGGATGGGGTTGATAAAATTTATAACATTCAGAATTGGGTTGAATTTGTTGAAAAGGTTTTTCATTAAAGTATTCAGAAAAGTGAATATGAATAGCTTGTTTAATTTGATCTTCTTCTGTCAATAAGATGTTATAATTTAATAATCTGTCAATGTGTATACTATTGTATTTTTCAAGAATATTTTTAAAGAATTTTTTTGGTTGTAAGTAATAAAGTTGATTTCAGTTTTCAATTTTTTGTTGAATTTTTTTTGGGTTTGTTGTTGGTAATAAGTATTAAGTACTAATTTAATTTGGATAAATTCTTGTTTAATAGTAGATTGAAGATTATCAGATGTTTAAGATTGAATAATGAAAATTTTAAAATATTTAGTATTATATTCATGAAGAAGATTATAAAGATTTGGAGATTGTAAATAATTTTTAAGATATTGTATTTGTTTGTATCTATAATAGAGTAAATAATGTTTGAGTAGTTTATCTGATTTGATTTCATGAATAGTTTTGATTTTTTTATAAGAAATGTTTTTAATAGCAACTTTGGAAAGTGCTTTGAGTATTTTATTCCAAACTATATTAAGTTTATTTTGATTAGTAATATTTGATATTTTAGCTTGAAGTTATGCGAAGCTTATGATGTTTAGTTTGAGTAATTTTTGAAGTCTTCCTTAAAACAGTTTTTCTAAAAAAAGTTTTTCCTTGTATGTTGTTTGGTAGGTTTTGTTTTGTTAATAGTTATAAATATATCAAGACTAATGATTTTGTGATCTGATTCGGATTAGATATCTTCAAGAAAGTCAGTATAATCAATTTGAGATATGTTTAGATTTGTTTATATTTGGTCAATTCTACTGTTTGAGATTGAGCAAGCAAAAATAAAGTTGTGAGTTTGAGAAAAGAAAAGTCAGTATATATTTTTGAATTGATGGCTAATTAGATATTTAAGAATTTGAGATTCTGGAATAGAAGTATTTTTAGGAGGATTTCTATCTAAGCGTGGATTAGAAATATTATTAAAATTACCAAGTATTATTAGTTAATAGTTGAAGTTGTTGTAAAGTTGAATAATTTGTTCTTGGATTTTATAACATAGTTGTTTTTTTTCTGCTGTTGGAAGATAAATTTGGAGAATATAAATAAAATTGTATTTAAAGTATAAATCAAGATCAACTATATGGCCATTATAGTTGTGTATTCTAGCTACATATTTGGAAATTCTATTATGTATGAAAATACCAACATCTGTTTGGTATGAATTTTTATAAGAACTTCAAAAGCTGTTATAGTTTTGGAGTTTTTTGTTAATAAATTTTCCTTTTTTTGAAGTTAGATATGTTTCTGATAAACCAAAAATATCAAAATTATGTTGGTTGATTATGTCAATTAGTGAGAGTTTTTTTGAATGTTGAAATAAACCATTAATGTTTAAAGAACCAATTTTTATAAGGATTGAAATAATAGGTAAGGAGTTGTTTATAGAGAAGGAATATTATTAGTAGTTATAGAATTTGAGTTATATGAATTAGAAGTAAACAAATTTAAATTAGTATCATTATGTTTATTAAAGAAAATACTATCTGAGATAGTATGAAGAGTTGAGTATCTGGAATATGATTTAATAGAAAGATTATTGTATAGATGATAATGTGAACTTGGAAGAAATATGTGATTAGATAGGAGTTTATATTTTAGATTTTTATAGATATGTGTTTCAGTAAGTGTATTATTAATAGAGATTATAAAAGATTTGTTAAAAGAGTTATTTTTTAGATGTTGGATAAAAGATAGTAGTGTTTGTTTAGATGGTAGAGTTGGAAGATTATGATTAATAAGAAAAATATTATAGCAGAGAATGTCCTTGGAGTTAGATGAAGAGTTGGAATTCAAGAAGTAAGAAGATGTTTCTGCAAGGTCACTCATCATTTTAAGCTTAGCTCGCACAGCTGCAAAAATACTGTAGTCTTCTCAATACATTGGGCCTGACCATTATTAACTCAGTCTTCTGCATAAATAGGCTTTACTGCCTGTTTACTTACATCATTTTCTTCTAAAAATGGTCTACTATTTGTAAAGTACATCATAATTTCAGAAGTGGTAGCTGCTTTAATGTTATTTGCAGAAAGGTTTATTGAAAAGAAGGTTAAGAGATAATAGGTTTATAAAGGTCAAGGTCATTAATTTTTTTTGGAATAATATATTTGAATTTCTTAATAATAAGAGATTCAGTTTGAGGATAATAGTCTTCATTGTATTTTTTCTGAATAAAAGAGATAAAGAGATTTGTGTCACTTTGTTTAAGTATTTCAAAATAGATAATAATTCTGGCTAGAAAATGAATGTCTATGATTTGATTTGTAGCTTTTTTAATAGCTTGGTCATAGCTTAAATTGAATATTTCATCATTTTGAGCTGCTGCTTGAAGAAAAGCTTTAAAGTATTCATAAAAGTAATAGGTTTGACAATTGATATTATGATCAGTTTTGTTGATTTTTATGAATTGTTTTTTAGCAGAATCAGCAAGTTTGTAAAGAAATTTAATTGAAGTTGAAGTTTTAAATAAAGCTAGATGTTTATTATCTTTGTAAAAGATTGAAAAGTCTAAAGTAGGAGATTTGGTAGATGGATTTAATTTGTCAGAAACTGGAGTAGAAATTTTTTGAAAGATTAATCAAAATAATATGTAAAGAGATTTTGAAAATTATGTTCAATATCAGATGAAAGGACTGTATATTTATGTTCATTGGAGTTTTTGTAAATATGAACATAAAAAAGAGCAAGTTTTCTAACTAATAGAGTATGCTCTTGAAGAGATGTAATAGATTCAATAATAAAAAATTGGAGTAGTAACTTTTTATGCTTTTTAGCATATTTAGTTGCTGTTTAATATTTGAGAAAGAACTTTGGTTTTGTTAATGTTTGGAAAGTGATGTTTATAAATTTTAAAGAATTTATCAAACCAGTTTTCGAGAATTGCTTTTTGTGATTTAAGAGAGGTATTTGGAAGTTATTTTTAAATTTTTTAGTATTAATATTGAAAGAAATATTAACATTTAATTTTTTATTATTTTGTATTTGAAAAGGAGCTTTGTTAATTAAATTATAACTAATCTTATAATATAAAATAAGATGAAGTAGTTGAAGATTTAGATCTTCTGCAAATTTTTTTGTATGAATAGTTTTATAAGTGGAGTTAAGAAAGAAATATAGACATATAAGATTAATATTAACTTGAAGTTGATTTTGAAATGTATATAATGAAATAATATAATGAGATTAGATAATTTTTTTATAATTAAGTTTTGTAAAGAATATAGTAAGAAATTTAGAAAGAATAAGTTTTAGGATATTAATTAAGATTCTTGTAGGAATTGAAATATGAGTGTCAATTAATGAATTAGTTTTATGAACTAAGTCCACCAAGAATTTGGGTTTTTGCTCTGTTATATTTTTTAATAAGTAATCGAAAGAGTATTTAAAAGTAGATCTAATATCTGAGTTTTCAGAGAAAATAGTTTTACCAGATGTGAATTGAATTAAGTTGGGTTTAAAAAACTCAAATAATTGTTAAGAAAGTAGAGTGTTAAGTTTTGAGTTGGGTTCCATTTCTTTTGTAACTAAAAATAATTTAAACCAATCAAGATCTTAAGAAGTATCATATTTTTGTTATTGAGATTTGGTATTCTTTTTAGAAAATTTAGATAAAATTTCTTTGAAGAGTTTCAATTTTTCAGTTTTATTAAAAAAATAAATTTGGATATATGAGCCATTTTCTTTTGTCTTGAGTTAAAGGTTTAGTTTGAGAAAGATGTTGTAATTTGATATCAATAATTCTGTGAATACAACTATAATGAATGAGTTGAGTTTTAAAAAGAATTGCTGTGGTATAATCTTGTGAATGTTTGTTTTCTTGAGAAAAAACACAAGGAAGTTTTTTGATATTACATAAAACACATATATGAACATGTTGAGAATAAGGAATAATAGCAGTTAGTATAGGATTGGTATTGAATAAAAGAAAAAGAATAGTAGAATTAGAAAATTAAGTTGAAAGTTGTTTAACAATTAGAGATGTAGGTAGAGTATCACTAATTTTTTCAAAGTATTTAATAGAAATGATTGGAGAGGTTTGCATATTAGAAAAACCAAGAATAGTAGGTTGAGTAATTTTATAGAAGCCAGAGATAAAATTTGTATGAAATTGATCACATAACCATATGCCAATAGTTGGTTAAGTAGAAATTTTGAAGTAATGTTGTTTTTTTTTAAAATTTTCATATTGATTAGGATTAATATCTGGTAGAAGGACACAGAGTAATTTGGAAGTTTCCTTATTTATACCAAGTCCATGATGGGCTTTGTATTTAGAGTAATAATAATTCATATCATAGAAGTCTAGTTTAGTTATTGTAAGAATAAGCATTTTGAAATATTTTGTTAAATAAAAAATTATAGATATATGATTATACAAGAATAGTAGACAAATACAGAGGTTTAAGTATAGATATAGCTTAATATAGATTTGTGCAATTTTTGTAATAAGATATTATAAAATTTTAGTTATGATAAACTATAATAGTAGGTGTGACTAAATATTAGTTACCAGTATAGCATAATATTAATACAAAGTACAATTTTTATGTAAAATTAATTAAATCCAAATATAAAAAAGAATAGATTGTGTATTAAATAAGATTCTATTTAAGGATATATTGGTAAAGTTAGTATAAATTTAATTATATATTAATTAAGAAATGATCTGATGTTATATGAAAAATGTGTAAGGATGAGTAGACCAAGATAAGGACAAAAATTGGAAAAAGAATTTTTATAAGAGAGTAAAAATTAAATTTGACTGTAGTTTAGTCAATATTTAGTCAAAAATCTTCATTTAGAGCTTGTTTTAACCAGAAAAGTATACTCTACACTTTTACTTAAGAATGTAGAGTAGGTTGTGACAATAACGTTTATATAATAACTGAATTTGTAAATTCTAAAGGCCAAAGGCTGTCAGTACATTTTCCTCTATGAGTTTAAATTCTAAAGATTTGAAACTTTTAAAATAAATATAAAATTTATTATTGAATAAGTTTACTTAAGAGCCAAAAGCAAGTTAACTTAGTAAAATAAATAGTTATAAATGTTTTTGTACTGATAACTTTTTTAGTTAAGATTTGTGTAAAGGATTTGCAGAAAGAGTTCTTTTAAAATATATATACTAATACTAATTATACTAAACTCTAAACAGTTTTATTATTTTTTTTAGTTATTTCATTAAATATTATTATTACAATTATCTTAACAACTAACAGTAATCAAAAACTTGTAACACATCTTCTCTTTAAAACAATTATATATTAAAAATTTGGATATTATCTTTTTTATTAATTATCTTAAAACTCTTAAAAATTTTAATATACAATTTTTAAAAATTAAATAATATATAAATTTATTTTATAACTAAGCTGACTCTTTAGTCAAACAAGGAATGTTCAAACTATTTTTGAACTTTTACTATCAATTATTTCAATTCATTTTTATAAAATAATTATATTATATTATTCAAAATTCATAATTTTATTAAAAATATTATCTTAATCCAAGAGCTCCCATCCTAGTCTATACTTAAACATTTTTAAAACATTTTAGAAATTAACTGAGCTCTCAACTTTTAAATAATTAAATTTATGAAGCTTAATATATAAAAATATTCTTTTTGTACCAAAATTCTTACAAATAACCTGCCTGCTATAAAAAATCTTAATATGTATTATTCTTATCTTTACACAACATCACTATGTTTCCAATATACAAATCTTGAAAACACACTTTATTTAATTCTTTGTACAAGCAATAATATTAATATAAACTAAACAATTCTTAATATAATTTAATTAACACTCATTTTACTTCAAATATCTAATAGTTTAGTACTCTTTATTTTTAATATTATTAAAACTTTATAACTAACTTCACCAATTCTAATTACTAATTAATCTTATATATTATATTTGGCAATTTTTTTATAACAACCTATAATAATATTAAAACCCTTTTAAACAAACAAACAAATATTTTTTTGATCAATCTTGCCAACAATTTTCTTATTTAATATTATCAAAATTTATGATCCAGATGCAATAAATTTTAGCATTAATAAGACTTATTTAAAACATAATTATTAAAACTAAAAACACAAAAATTTACTTTCTAACAATATTCACCTCTAGTAACAATTTTTCAAGATATATATACAACCTTTTAATACTATACATTCTATTAACAAATAGCTTTTACAAGGTTTTACTTTAACTATATACTTTATATAATATTTTGACTTTTATTTAAGGTTTTTTTCAACTTATCTTAGCTAAAAAATAATTTGAAGCAATTATCTATAGTACTCATTAGAAAATAAGAGATATAATGTCACATTGAATGTCTAATTTAGCAATACAAACATAGTTTAGAAATCTTTATCTTGGAAATTTTTTTCTGTAATTAAATTTATTATTATATCTTAAAATTTCTACTATTCCTTAAACTGTATTCTAAACAAATTTGCTTAGAAAATTAAATTGTATTTAGTATTTTTTAAATAAAATAATAATTTATTAATAATATAAGTTATATTTTGCTTATAAAATATATTCTTAAAAACATATTTTATAAACTTTATTATAAAACTTTTTTTAAAATATTGTAAACTTTTATGTATTAAAATTTTAAAGATTATAGTTAAATATTTTTATTATTAAAAATTTTTTAGGATTTTTTAAAATTTTATATATTTTCAAAGTTAAAAAAAAATTTACATTTTGTACAAGTCTAAATTTTTATAACTAAATTATAAAAAGTGTTACCAATAAAAATTATTATTCTTTATATAAACTAAATATTATATTAAGAACTATAAGCTTAAAATTAATATTTAAAGAGTTTGCCAAAAATTAATAAATAATTTTTTTGATTAAAAATTTTTCTAAATTTGTCTATTTTTAGCTTATAAGTAACATATAATTTTTTTCTTATAATATAAAATTAAATACTGCTATAATATAATTCTTATTTTTAAATATTATCAAATAAAATTTTATTTAAATATTTTAAAAATTAAAAAATATAAATTATAAGCATATTTTTAACAATTTTCTAAGCAAATTTGTTTGAAAAAGCTTACAGATTAAGAAATAATGTTATATGAATAAATAAAAATAAATAAAATAAATAAAAAAATAAAAAATAAATATTTATTTTATATTAAAAATAAATTTATATTTATTTAGTATTATTAAAATAATTTTATATCTATTTAGTATATTAATTTAACATTTATTTTATATTAAAAATAATTTTGTATCTATTTAGTATAACAATTAAATATTTATTTTATATTAAAAATAATTCTATATTTATTTAATATAACAATTTAATATTTATTATATATTAAAAATAATTTTGTATCTATTTTTTTTAAAATAAGCAGTTAATCACTTAGCTAAACTGATAATTTTTTATTAGTTAAAGATATTCTAAGTACATATATAGTTTGTAAAAATATAGCTAGTTATATATATAACTTTATTGTTTATTTAAAAGTTTTGCCTTAAAGTTACTTACTATCTGCTATATCTAACTATTACTTGTAAGTGCCTTATTTAAACTCTCTGACTTACTTAATTAGTATATATATAACTCTAACTATTTTATTTTGAAACTAAATAACCTGTTATATTTTCTATTAAGAACCATCTAGATTTAACTTTATTCCTTTTTGTACTAGTACTTAGATCATAGCAATGTTTATCACTAGGCAATAAAATATAAAAAACTTTCTGTTAATTTACCTATCTACTTTATAGACCTTAACAGAACTATATTCTTATAAAGTTCATTTAAACTCTAATACTATTTTACAGTATATTGTTAGTACTTTAGTACACTTTTGCTTCTGTCTCTAGATTTCTAATTTAAATAATTTATATAGAACTATAACCAGTCTATTAGTATATCAGATTAGTTTAATATCTTTTTTCTCTGACTCTCTTAATTAAAATTTTGATAACTTGGTAGTAATATCTCTATTTAGAGGTTTTTATCTGTTAAGCTTCTTTACATTAGTATTTGTTTTTTAAATTTAGTCTTTATAATAATATTATTAAAAATTTGTTTTATTTTTATACTTAGATCTTTTCAAATAGGGTTCTTGTTTTCAAATTGCAATAGATTTATATAGTTACAAGAACTTATCTTAGGTTTGTATTGTTTGTTATCTGTTTGCATTTCTCTATATAACTAGTTGTATAAATACTTCATAACTTGTTAGTTATACTGATATAATTATTATTATAAGTATTTTAACTCAATTATTAAAAACAGTTGCTGTAATCTAATAAAAATCTAAATTTTTACTATTAGTAGGTTTTAAACTTCTAACTTGACACTTGGAAGAATGTTAACTTGTTCACTTTACTAAATTATCACATTCTTATTTATATTTATTTAGTATAACAATTTAGCATTTATTTTATATTAAAATAATTCTATACTTATTTCTTAGATTGAATAAATAAATAAAGAGTAAATAATAAGTAAATAACAGAAAAAAAATCTGCCATTATTTTACTCTATATCTGCCAAATAATGGCAGTATAACAGCAGAATAATAGTAAAATAATAGTAAAAAAATAGAAAGTTTGTCAATATAAGTAACATAATATAACATAATAGCAAAATAATAGAACAGTTCTATTATTTTACTTTTAATCTTTGTAACTAAAAATAAAATAATAGAATTGTTCTATTATTTTGCTAATATGTTACTATTATGTTATTTATATTAACAAACCTTCTGTTATTTTACTGTTATTCTACTATTATGCTACTGTTATACTATCATTATTTGGCAGATATAAAGTAGAATAATAGCAGATTTTTTTCTGTTATTTACCTATTATTACCCTTTATTCATTCTAACAATTCAGTATTTATTTAGTATAACAATTTAGCATTTATTCTATATCAAAAATAATTTTATATCTATTTAGTTTAATAATTTTATATTTATTCTGTATTATAAATAATTTCATATCTATTCAATATAATAATCCAATATTATTTATTATATAAACTTATTATTCAGTATATTATTTGTAATTTTTTTTTATTATTTTTGTATATATTTTTCATAGAGCAATCTATTAAGAAAACACCAACTGTTTAAAAACTCCAATTAAATACAATAAATCATTGTTAGAATAACAATAATTTAATTATCATTTACTAAAAAAATTAATATATGGACTAAATGCTAGAAAAAGAACCGAAAAAAATGACAATTATTTTAAATAAATTATTTTTACACAAATTAATTTAGAATAAAATTATCTTTCACTTAAGACATGTAGTTGTATTAATAAAGTTTTGCAGTATAACTCTTTAAAGTTTGAATTTTCTTATGATTTATTATAGGATTTATAATATAAAATTGATTTTTCGAAGATCTTTTTTTTTCTTCGTCATTTTCAGCCCTTTTTCCAACATAATGGTGGAGAACTATTCGAATATGAAAAATTAAAATCCGGTCATTCATAAATTATGGACGTACAAATGATAATATAATTACAAAATACCAACCAGAAATAATAATTAGAAAATCACCGGCAAAACAACCAGATCACCCATTATAACTATCCGATAGGAAGACTTTCGTATGATTGGCTGTTTAATTTTACATTATTTATACAGTTTATTGTACCTTTTAAAAAATAAAACTCAAAAAGAAGTATATAAAAGATTGTAGGACTCAACCATTAAAAATAATCAAAATCATTTCTGGTTTTAAACAATATCAACTTATTACCATGCTAACTTCAAGGGATTTTGATAGTGGAGTATAAATAATGCTAATCCTACGAAAGCCTTCCTATGATTACGTATGTGTTTTCGGAATATTTCGGAAACTGATAATTCTGGCCTGCATTAGCAACAAGCTGCCATAATGCAGGCAAGAATTTCATGGATATGAAATTTGAAAAAAGCTAATTTGCCCATCGTCGATTATAAATATCCTTTTTTAAAGTCTGTATCACTCGCACATCTCTAACTTTTTGGTGTCTTTTTGTTGTCAAACATCTTTAATTTTTTGGTATCTGCTCAACACACAATGCCAAACATCAGAAATGAAAATTCTTTACCTTTTATTCCGTTATATCTTCGTAATAGTCCTTCACATATTTATAACAGAATCGCAGACAAAAAAATATTATTACCAACAAAATTTAATAAAAAAGATCGCGCAAGAGGTGTACGAGTTTTAGACAATGGATTGAGCATTCTACACACAGGTAAATTGATGTCGCTTAAAAAAGTTATAATCAGAGTTAACCAACAGAATATTTTTTCACGAATAAATAAAAATGCATTTTGTTATCTATATACATTATATGATATCTTTTGGTTTAAATTATTTGTAATTATTAGATAAAAAATCTAAAAATATAATAACTTAATATAATTAAATATAAATTAGGAGGTGGGACATCTTCCATCAGAGCAAATCACCCTATTCCTTATGAGGCCGGTATTTACTATTTTGAAATCAACCTTTTAAATGAGTACGTAAATAATTAAAGATATTATTCACATTTATTTTTGATCTTTATACTTATTACATTAAATTATAGACCGGCTAGTATTGGGGTTGCTAGAAAAAGTTTTAGTCTCGAAAGACATACAGGTATTTGCTTATTTAATTTCTTATCTTTAAAATTTGAATACATAGTAACAATTCGATACTTGCACCTCAGGATGGGAATTTAAATCTATAGGATATCATGGTGATGATGGCTTAATATATTGCGAAGGAGGTTTTGGAAATTTATATGGGCCTCCATTTTCGGCAGGGGACACAATTGGATGTTGCTTAAACTATGATGACCGAATTGTTTTTTTTACAAAAAATGGAGTTAATTTAGGTTTTTGTTTTTCCTTCCTGTTTTTCGCAAATTTATACAACTTTAATTAATTTAACATGTTCTATAATAGGAATCGCTAGTGCAAATATTTTCGCAGGAGAATTATATCCAATAGTTGGTATGGAAACTAGTCATTCTCAAGTTGAAATTAATTTTGGTTTTAGGCCTTTTAAATTCAATATCGAATTTTATGCAAAGGTAGGTTAATATTTCAACCCTTTTTATTAAATGATTCGATTTTAATGTATTCATATAATCCATTTTTACAAAGACCATATTTCAACAAAATAAATTGTTTACATTCGATGGACCCGATAAAGACCCTACTGATGAATATGAAGATTCGGATTATTTTTGATACATTCACGTATGAGAAACCTATATCTTTGCCCGAATAGTCTACATGTCGTTTTGTACGGTTTCATATGATTTTGCTTATATTACTGGTGTGTCAAGCAAGTTGTTAAATGACAAAATATATAGCGACTTATAAAATATTAAATTTTGTTATTCATAAATTCTTATTGGAAATATAAACGGATCAACTATCCCTTAAATTGTCAATTTAAGTATGCAAATTTGTATACTTAAATTCAAACTTTGTGTTCGATTTAGTTTTACAAAAGTAAACTAATTTTTGTAAAAAAAATATTACTAAAACATATCTATGGTATTAAACATCAGTATATATATTATTGACGTCTTAAATTTTATAGGTAAGTTTATATTTATAAAAAAAAATTTTATTTATAACTTTCATCGAAATTAAAATAAAAATAAAAATAAAAATTTTAGATACTTATTCTTGGGTTTCTGAAGATTCTTTATACAAAGTGTGAGTAATAGTTAATAATAAAGTTGAAAATAATCTTGTATATTAAAATATTTATAAATGCATACACTTTTAAAATTTTTAAAACTAAAAAAAATTTAATTAAGTCTAAAAAAATCGAAAAAAATAATCATATTATTAAGAAACTATTAAATCTGCTTTTAAAGTATTTAAATAATCTAAAATTTTTAATATACTGTATATAAAATTGCTTAAAGGTTTTGTATAGCAAAAATATTAAGATATATAGTAAAAAATAATAACTTTTAAATGTTCTAACTTTTTAGTAGTTTTGAATAAGTATAAAGAAGTACAATTAGTAGCCTATTGTATAAATATATAAAATTAAATTTTAAACTAATATAGGCAAATATATAATAAAAATTATAAACAATAATAATTATTATTTTCCTTTGTTAAGTTTTCAAACCCTTTCTTACAAATAAAATTAATGATATAAAATAGGTTGAAAGCAAAACTAAGTTTTGTTTTTATTTTTTTTTTAGATATTAAACTAGCCTCTTTTGGAACTAGGAATTTATTCAGTAATTAGGACATAGAGACTTATAGTTGAGGCCTCAAAGGAGTTACCTTACATTAGAGAGTACAACTAGTTACATATATACTTTTGATGTCTAATTTAAGTAGTCCATCAATGGTTCTACACTAGTTGTTATATCTGCAATCCAACTAGGAGCATTGCTTATTTAATCATCTGTACTGCAATTCTTACTATGTTACTAGATCATCTTTAGTACATACATCAATCAAGAAGGTCTAAATATTTTTACTCATACCCTTAGGACCTTATATCTTGTTTCATGCAATGTATTCTCAGAAGCATTGTTACTAGAGTTTTTTATATTCTATATACAGCTAACCTTGTTTTATATAATATGTTATAGTTATCTAACATTTGCAGTTACAAGGATTATCTGTTTAACTACTATGTTATATTACAGTATTTCTATCTTTGTAAAGTTTATTCAAATCTTAATATCTATTTTTCTGACTTCTTCTTTTTATCTTTTTACTATCTAACTCAGAATCTGATAAACTTTTCAAATTTTCAATTCAGATAGCCTAGTATACTATACCTTTAGTATTCTTTTTCTTTGGTAATTTTAGCAGCCTAGTTGGTTATGTGTTCATCTATACATCTTATTATCTGATTGTATTTATCTATTTTTTATTGAAGTTTTCTGAACTTTCATCAGTTTGATAACACTATTAAAGGTTTGTGTTATCTCTTTACTTGAGAATTTCCAAATAGAATTCTGTTTTTTCTGTTTTTTGGTCTTCTATATCCAGTGATCTAATTGTAAATTTATACTAAAATCTTATGCAATACTAGTTATTAGCATTCCTCTATATATATATAATATTATACTTTATATAGATGCTCCAAGTTCTGAATGATAAGTAAAACCTGATCGGTTATATTCAAGATTACAGATATCTAAATTCAACTGATCAACAAAAGACAGTTTTTTTATAATACAAATTAATTTTCAAATTTTATTATAGATAGAATTTGAACCTTAAATTTGTTATTTAAAGGATATTAATTCAACTACTATATTAGAATTACTATTCTTAAGTTTTGTTTTTATAATATTAAAAAATCTAATAATTAAATATAAAGTTTTGTAAAACAAGTTCATATATGAATTTGAATAAAAAAATTTTCAGAAAACCTAATTATAAAATGTAAATATTATATAATAATGATATTGCAAAAGATTTTGATTATATAATAATTATATATATAAGTTTTAAAGACAAAAAAATAATAATAATAAGGTATAACAACTTAGTAAAGTAAATATATAGTCAATTTTTTAAATAGTAAGCTATAAGTTTAAAATCTATTGACAATAAAAATTTGAATAATTATCTATATAATATTCATATTATAGTAACTATTTTCAATAACTAGATTAATATATCTATAATTATAATCATATTAGTATGACTAGCAAATTATAGTACATTTGTATAACTAGTTATACAGAAAAATGCAAACCAGTATTAGATAGTACAAACTTATAATAAGTTCTTGTAGTTGTATAAATTTGTAAAAATTAAAAAATAAAAAGCCTATTTGGAAAGACCCAAGCAGAAAAATAACACAAATTTTTGACAGTATTACTATAAAGATTAAACTTAAGAAATAAAATTAATATAAAAAGTCAAATAGGCAAGAATCTCAGATAAAAAATATTATCAACCAGATTGCCAAAACTAGACTAAAAAAAAATAATATTATGTCAATCTAATATATTGAAAAACAGGTTATAATTATACTGAACTAAAAGCAAATACTAAAGTATTTTGAATATAATATAAAGTAGTACTAAAGATTTTTTATATGACCAATACAGAAACCAAGTATTTCAAATTTTTAAAAAGTAATTAATATTAATTTCTTAATATATCAGCCTTAAAATAATAAAGAATATATTAGATATAATATGTATTAACTTTAATAAACTGTAAAATCTAATAAAAATAATAATTTTTATTCTTAACAATTTATATAAGAATTATAAGAAGCTAAGAATTAATAATAAATAGTTATGTCAAATTTATTACAAATTTCTTAGAATGTATATTGCTAATTGTAAAGAATTATTTATTTATAATTTTTGTAACTAGTTTCAGTTATAGAATAAAACACAAATTCTAATTACTAACAATTAATTTTACTGATCTTCATTTTAAATTAGATTCAAAATTTATTAAAATATTTTTAAAATATACTCAAAATAATCATTAGCTTTCTTAATTTTATGCTTAATATTAATATATAGTACCTACAATTAAAAAGTATACATTTATAAATAGTATAACTATAGAGACTTATAATACTTTTTATACAGATTATATAAAAATCCCTTATTGCATGTTCAATAAAAAAGACTATATAAAATAAATAAAAATACTATAAGTTTTAAATATAGCAAACTTTTGCTAAATATTACTAATAATTATTGTTAATAGATTAAACAATAGCAACTAACTGAATATTGAACTAAAAAAATATTGTAAAGTAAAAAGATTTAATAAATCTTTATAATTAATTAGTTTAAATAAACTAAATAATTTTTTTAAAATAATAAAAATAATATGACCCATTATAGGTTAAAAGTTTTTAAAATTTACTGCTATTATTAATAAATTTTTTGAAAAAGAATTAGTGATATTACTTATTAATAATATTGTAATAATCAAATAAAGATATTTTTTACTGTTTTTTAAAAAATATTATATAATTTAGACTACATCAAGTTTTTATGAAAGTTTAATATTTTCAAATATTATTATTAATAAAAGTAACAAAAATAAAAAAATAAATTAGTATGGCTTGATAAATATCAATATATTTATAAATTATTTTATTAATACAAATTTAATAATAAAAACAATAAAAGTAAATTAATAAAAATATAGTGAAGTAGTTATGTTGCTAACCTCCAAATGGCAGGTTTAGAGTTTTTTTTTTTTTTTTTTTTAAGATAAGGCCTTGCTTGTATCTTTATTGATAGTTTAAAAATTAGTAGCTACATGGAGCTGCTATGTACAAAAAGTAATTTTCTATATAAATGC
>CAJVQA010004069.1:0-18196 GCA_910591915.1 Cetraspora pellucida | reverse complement strand
ATCTTCAAATATTCAATATATTTATTTAATTGCAAGTTAATATGTAAAATTATGTATAATTACATTTTAATTCAAATATATCAAGTTGGTGTATCATGCTTAATGAGACGACAAATATTTAATTATATAGTTCATAGTTTTGAAGTAATTTATAGAGTTTTGTGTAATTTATCACATAAAGAATAATTCAAACCAAACAATATTTTAATTTTAGGTATTATACTAGGACTTAATAAACCTAGTAAATACTAAATTAATTACTATTTTGCATCAAATGTTGATAAGTTATTAAAATTTTTTTATAGTTTAAAATTATTAATAACATTTGAATATAATAAAAAAAGAAAAATATATGTAGTATTAATATATTATCTGCTAATAATATTGCTGTTGCAAGAAAGATTTGTGGTTATGCAAATTATATAATTAAATGCTATTATTGCTCAAAATGTTCAAATATAACCTAATACTAAAAGAAACCACTATAGTAATTTTGAAAATATGAAAAAATATTCTAATTCTATAGATATTTAATATTATTTTAATATAGCAAAATAATAGTTATATTGCACAAATAAGAATAAATGTAAACAACATATTAAAGATATAAAAGTAAGATGGTTAGAATTATATCAGCTAAAATATTTTAATTTAGTTAAATTTATAGTAATTGATTCAATGCATTACTTATTCTTAGATATCAGCAAGTAAATAATCAGACAGTGTTTATTAAATTATAATAAACTTGACAATGCTAAACTTTTAACAATCAAAAACATATATTAAATATTAAAGTTTCTGCCAATACAGATTATATTTCATCAAAAGTTATACATAAATCAAAAGGATTTAATTAATGTACAACAGATTAATAAAGAATATTCTACCAAGTTTATACTATTCCTTGCATATAGAATATGATAAATCTTGGTAATAAAAATTTTTTAATTTTGTCTATATATGCAATTTATTAATAAGCTAAATATTCAAGCAAAGTAACATAGATAAAGCACATAATCAGCTAATAAACATAGTATAGTTAATTAAAAAATATTATAACCTGACATATATATTAAAAAATATTCATTTATTACTTCACATTAGGCAATGTTGTCTAGACTATAGTTCACCTTATACTTATTGATACTATTCTTTTGAAAGAATAAACAGTCTTTTAGAATTCTATCTAACAAGCAATTAGTTAATTGAATCTGAACTTATGCACATTCTAATAAAAAATATGTAAATAAAATTTAAAATAAATTTATCAAATAGTAATAATGCAAAATTATTATTGTACTAAGTTCTTTTACTTTTAAATAAAAAAGTATATAGAAGTCTAAAAATAACTAAAAACTTTGAAAGTAAAGATTTAATAATATATCTAAAAATAGTTAATAAAATTAATACAACAAATGTAATCATAAGAGCAAAAAGATATCTTAGTAAAATGCTTAAACCTATTCTTTCAAATATATATCTTTTTTAAAATATTTATCAAAATTTTGTTGAATATTATTCTATATTATATAATATAATATCACTATCAGTTAATTATATTGTAATCCAATATAGAAGAATAAGGAATAGAAGCAGCTATATATTATTCAAAGATAGCTTTACAATATATTAACTGCTTATATATTAGAACAAAGTTCTTAGCCTTTGAGATAATACTGTTGATATATATCTAAGACAAATACAAATTTTTTTAATATAAATTTTTTAGTAATACCTCCATTTAGCTTATATTCAATAATATTGATTACACAAAATACAAAGACAATACTTATCATTAAAAGATGATGAAAGTTGTAATATAGAAATTTGGCAAGATAAATTTTATAATAAAGCTAGAAATTGTATAATTTCTATTCAAAAAATATTAGGATGATTTATTTTTTTATTATACAAATTTTTATATAGTACTTTATTGCAAAATATATTAGTAGTAATTTTAATAAATAAATAATTTAATATATAATTAAACTAATAGTTTATTAATTAATTATTTTTTAGTATATATATCAAATATATTTAATAAATATTTATTCAAATTTGAATATATAACTATTATTATATTAAAATTGCATATATAATATAATTTTTGCTTTTAATATTATATTATTAATATATTTACAATTATTATTAAAATATTAGTATAAACAACATAGATCAAGTAAATTTATATAATCAGTAAAATATCTTTATATATTCTTTAATATTAAAAAATTTTAGTTTTATATTTAAAATTAAATTTAAAATTAAAATAGTCAGCAAAATATTATTTGTATAATTATTATATTTTTGATATATCAGTTAATAAAAATAGTAAACTAAATTAATCAATAAAAAATCTCATTAGTATTATATTTAAATAATTAAATTTTATTTTATTTTTTTATTTTTTTATTTTTTTTATTTTTTTATTTTTTTTATTTTTTTTATTAAGAATAAGGTCTGGTCTTAGTCTTTATTAAACAATTTGGTATTATATTAATAAAATAAGTCATATAAATTATTATATAAACCTATAGCTAGAATTAATTTATTCTTAGCCCAAGACTCTACCAGAGTAGGCTGTCAGACCTTTTCTAGATTTAATATTTCGAATATATTTAAAATGCTTATGAAAAATATAATTTATTCTATTTAGATTTTAATTTAGTGTTGCAATGTAGAATGTAGATATGTTAGTAGTAGAAAAAATAATTGCTTATTTTTTATATTTTGTTGTAGCAGCTTGGTCTGTAGCTGGATGTTCTGAAGTTGTAATTGTTAGTATATTTGTTAGTAGACTGTTTTGATGCACAGCTTTGCATCTTTCTGTTTATATTTGTTTGTAAATATTATTTGATATTTTATGAAATAGAGTAACAAGCATGTTTGAATTAATATTGCTAGTTGCAGATAGATTGTATGAAATTAAGCCTTGTAATCTAAAAAGATTATGTGTATTATTTGATGTTTAAAAGAGTTGTTGTAATAAGAAAGGTATATTTTGTAGTTTGATTTTGTTTTTAGTAAGAAATTTGAAGGTAGTTTGTTGAATTATTTAATTTAAAGATATAGGATTTGCTATACATTTGAGCCAGTGAGAGTTGTTTTCAATGTGTATAGAGCAGTGATTGCAAATAGGATTGGTATATGTTTTAGGTTTTTTGTAGTATAGATTTAATAGTGTCGGTAGCTTATCTAGTAAAAATTTAATTTTGAAACTTTTTAATTATGAGTATTTGGAATAAATAGTACAGATATTAGGTTTGTTGTTATAGTTAAGAAATTTGTATATTGAGTTCTAGTTAATATCTTCATAGATGTTATTTTAGTATTTGGTTTTGTTAAAAGAATGCTATTTTGTTGTATTTGTTGCATTTTGCAAATGTCTAATGAAATGACAAATTTTGCTTTCAATTAGTGTATTGTTTTAGATAAAGTAAAAATTGGTATTGTCAAGTGCATAAAGTTGAATATGCAAGTTGTATTGTTGTATATTGGTAGACAGGTAGATTGTTCTGTTATATAGAGGGTGATTGTCAAGATCCTCAATATAGGTGCCTTTAATTTTGGTGCCTTTGTAAGCAATTATAGTTTGTAGTAGTAGTTTGAGTGACCAATGGTTGTGTTTTTGAAGAGTAAGAGTTAAATTTGATGTTGGTGCAAGAAGGAAGTTAATGTAGTTAATTGTTGATTTGTATGTTATTTAGACTATTATTTGATAATTCTGTAAAGCTATCATTAGAATAGTTATAACCAATAAGAAATGCCTATGTTGTGAAGGACTAGTGTGTAATTTGAGATAAGAATATTATATTAGTTGATGTAAGAGTCAAGGCAAATTAAGCTTGTAACTGTAGTATATTTGCTTGGGTTATAGTTATATAAATATATAGTTGGATTTTTTTGGCCTATGAGTTGGTTGTTATAAGGTAAGATAGAATATAATGACAGTAAAAATATTTGGTATAGCAAATTGTTTTGAGTAGTTGAAGTGGTAGGTAATTGTGAGTTTTGGTAAGTAATTAAGTTAGTAGATAAATATTGAGGTAATGTTTTCTTTTTTAACTATGATATAGTCTGTGCTTTGTGCTGTAGTTTAGGTGGTGGTATTTGATAATGTTTTATATATATTGTATTGTTTGTATTAAATGGTTTTTGTATTTTCTCTATGATTAGTATACTTTTAATTTTGCTTAGAACTCAGTCACTTTTTTTTAGTACTATGAAGTTTGTAGTAAATGGGTTAAAAGTGATAGTATAAATATATAATGTAGTAGTTGCATAAAAGATATGTTGGAGTTTTTGAAACTATTTAAAAATTCTTTTTCTTAGTATTTTTTATATTTTGTATACAATGTACTGCTATAAAAGAAGCTGTGTATTTGCATAATTAGTAAGTTGTTCAATAGCAAAGATGTTTGCTTTGTTGGTTAGTGACTTGATTTGTGTTAATTTAGTACAGTATTTAATTAGTATATTACTTGAGATGCCTTTGTATGTAGTTGGTATTAG
The DNA here is from genome assembly GCA_910591915.1 of Cetraspora pellucida. Lineage (NCBI taxonomy): Eukaryota > Fungi > Glomeromycota > Glomeromycetes > Diversisporales > Gigasporaceae > Cetraspora > Cetraspora pellucida. Next base: position 13,684 of record CAJVQA010004069.1, on the reverse strand, counting down.
CTAGGAATTTGAAAGGTTCTAAATATGAATTTTAAGTTGATATGCAGTTCTGATAGTTTGGGCTATAAGTGTATTATGGAATTTTGTAGATAGTATCTAATTTAAAGATATAAAATGTTATTAGATAAAAGTGTTGCTTGTTGAAAATGTTGCAATAAAATTTTGATTGGTGAAGCTGTTAGTAGATTGTTTAGTTGTATATGAAAAAAAAGATATAGTTCTGTGTTTGAATGTCTGTTAGACTGTGTAGGTTGTATATTTAATAATAAAATATAATAAAGTTAGATATCATTGAGGCCAGTTCAGCTTTGTGTTTTGCAACTAGCATATATGAGTTAATAATACTTTGGGTATTAGATTGGTAAACAAATGTGTTTAATGTTCTGTATAAAAAGCAAGATATGAGTACAGCATTAATAATATAAATTGCTTGTTTTTTTATGATCTTTTTGTTTTTTATAATACTAATGAAATTGGTGGCCTTAGTAGTAATATGATTATGGATATGTTTGTAATAACAAAGTAGTATAAGCCAGCAGTTCAGATAGTAAAATATATCTTTTAAAGAGATAATATGTATAGTTATATTAGCAAAGTTAATTATTAGGTTTGGATCTTTAGTTTGGTTTGTTGCAAGAATTAATTTGGTAAGATTAACTGTGATGTTAGCCATGTTATAGAAGAACTCAGCAGAATTAGCTATTTGTTGAAGAGTGTATTTGTTAAAAGCCAACTATAGTGTACTATCTATATAGACTAGTATTTATATGTGATATATTAGATGTTATGTAATAGATAAAAATATTATTAATATATTATATTCTTAAAATTTAGAATATAAGTTATTAGAGGATCATAGTATATATACCAAAGAAGTAATATAATTGTTTCTTTTTGGTCTATGCTATTCTGTACATAATAGCTAAATATAGAGCCAAAGTTTGTAATAACTAAGTTGTATCAGTTATTATGTATATTAATTATAAGTTATTATATATTGATAGGGATTTTTAATCAAATTAGAGCATGTTAAAGAAGTGAAATGTGTACAAAGTCATATGCCTTGCTAATGTTCTGGCCCAAGAGCCATATTTCTTTATTTTGTGTTTATAGTTCTTGTAATATATTTGTAAGGATTTGTATAGGTTGTGTTTTAAAAAATAAGACAAAGCAACAAAGTTATATAAATCTAAAATAGGATATTTAGATATTGTTTTGTTAAGTCAGTTACTAATAATTTTTGTAAAAATTTTCAAGTATATTCAAGAAATGTTATAGGTTTGATATAATTAAGTTGATCTGTAAAGGTTGGATTTTTTGATATAAGATATATTTTGCTTTGTTTTTAAGCAGTAGAAAATGTCTGTGATGTTTAAGCATAAGTTAAATAGGATTGTTAAAAGTTTAGTAATATGAAAATAAGTATGTTTAAGCATTTCATTAGAAATAAGTGTAGGTCTAGTATTTTATTGTTAAGTAAAACATTTATTGTATTAATTATTTTTTGTTAACTTATTGAATCTGTTAGTATGTTATATCATACTAAGAATATATTTTTCTAAGATTATATTCATTTTTTTATTATTCTTAAAAAGCTGAATTATATGAATTATGTTTGGTTTAGTTTATAAAATGGTCTTTGATATGCTTTATTTATATTTTTTTTTATATAACTTAGACAGCTTGCCAATCCTCTTTATTAAGATTCTTGTATACATACTATACAAAGCTAGCTTAATTGTTAGTTTAACATTCCTTAGCTACTTCTGTAAATGCCCAGAAGCAGTCTACTGCATAGGCTAGGAGATTATCTCTGGCCCGAGGCTTTACCAAGCTAGTCAGTAAGACCTTGGAAAAAGGGTCTTATATTTTTATTTACATAACTAAAAACTGAATCGAGCCATGTTTCCTAAATTTGAACTTTGTCTCTCTCTTTTTTCTTCTTTATAACTTAGTTTTGTTTATCTATATTTGTAACCTTCCTTCTTTTTGTGTTTTTTTGCTCAAGAGGTTTGGTTTTTTGTTATTTTCTTTTTTTTTTAATTGTGGTATTAATTCCTACTAATTTTTCCCAATTAGCAATAATATTACAATATTTTTTCTATATGTTTTCAAAAAAACCATTCTATGCTGCATTTGTGAATACTGTTATAAAATTCTTGATTTCTTTTAAAGATTAAATAATATCTTGTACTGTCTTCTTGGCTTTTTTTTGTATCAGTTCTTTGATGATTTTGGATCTGCTTGCTGCTCTTTCTTAATTTGAAGTTCCTCATAAGAGCTTTTTTATTTCTTCCTTACTTGTCTTTTTCTGATTTTCTTTTGCAAGGTACTGTCCATGCCAAGTCGATTGCTGTATTTTCTATACTATTTCATTCTTTTTCATGTTTACTGCATGTTACTAGATATTTTTAATCCTTTTTGTAATCTTTATTACATAGTATACAAAATGCAGTTTTGTATAAATCTGTTCATCTTTATGCCAAGGTCTTGAGTACAAATAGCTTTTTATTTATGTATTTAATTAATGTTACTAATTTTCTGTTTCTCTTCATATTTGTACATTTTGTTTCACTTTGATTCTTAATATTTTGTCATAGTGTTAACCAGTTTTGTTTTTCTTTTTCTAAATTTGGTTCTGTTTTTTGAATTGATAATGTGAATCTTCATTCTGTTCTGATCTTAAGTTCTAGTACATTTTTAATAAAATTTCTTATCAGGTTTTCAATTACTAAATTCTCTTAGCAGAGTGAATCATTTGAATTTGAAGATGGTACTTCTATTATTTTATTAGAATTATCTATTTTATTCTTCTTTTTTGCTAATTTATCTGCTCTATTATTCTATTTGTTACAATTATGCTCTTTTATTATAACCAGATCTAATTCTAATTTCTTTAATCTAAGCAACTCTAATATACTTCTTTTAAGATTATAGTTCTTTTCTTTAATCCAATATTTGCTTGATTTTAGCTTTTTTTCTTTATCAAGGCTTGCTATTGCTACTGTACTGTCAGTGTAAATCTTGACCTTTTTCTTTCTTGGTGTTATTAGTAGTACATACCAAATTACAAGTAATTCTGATTTTGTTGATGAAGGCCAATTTTGTGCACCAATTGTATCTTTATCAATTATTTTTTCTTCTTTACTATCTACTTGCATCTACCTTACTTCTATATGATCACTCTTTACTAAACTTTCTGTCAATGTCTTCTTGAGTGATTCATCTGTATAAAAAATCAACTCCTTATTGCTTTTTAGTTTGTTTTTTTAATTTTTATAAATAAGCTTTTCTTTAAGTACTTGACTATGTTATTGTTTTTTTATAAGCTCTATGTTTAAATCTTTACATATTATTTCTTTAACTGGGATTTTATGTTTGTTTAGTTTGGTTGACTTGTTATATTTCTAACCTCTTATCATTTTTTGCTCTACTTTAAGTTTAGACACTTTTTTTTTACTAATAAGTCTTGACAGAGAGCCTTAAATATTTTCTTTATTATTTCATTTTTTACAACTTTTCTGTTCTTCAATTTGATTTAAGTTGCAACCATCACATTTTTCCAAAAACTGGCCTATTTGTTTTCTCATAGGTTTGTTTTCCAATGTTTAGTAAGCATCTTTTTAGGTGTATTCATAACTATTTTTCTAATTATTAGAATTTTTTCTTTTTCTTTTCATGGTGATTTTAGTATAATTCACTTTTTTTTCCTATTATTATTTAAGCACCTGTTTAAAGTTGTCTGTAGTGATACCTCTTTATTTTCTTCTAGTAACATAAATTCTGGTTTGAGTTGTCTGCTGTTCTTGTTTTCTAGTATAGTTTTTTCAATTCTTTTAAATCAACTTGCTGGTCTTTCTTTGCTCAATTTTTTTCTTAGTAGTTTGAGCTGCTGATATAAAATCATTCTATTACCTTCTTTATGAATAAGTTGATTTACTGCAAATATATTGAGCTTTCTTAGTGTTGTGACTACTTGTAATGTAAACTTGTCTTCCAACACATCTGCAATTTTCAATTTTCTATCTGTTTTTTTTATACTTAAATTATTAAAATTGAGAGTTATTTATAACTCTTTAGCTCTAAGCATTAACTAACATGCTAAATTGTTTTTCCATAATCTGCTGCATACTTTTACTGAGTTTTTCTGCCAGTTTGTCTCTATTGCATCTAGAAGCAGCAGTCTCTGATTAATTCTAATTCTTGTTAGTTTTTCTTTAAAACTTGCTAAATTAATTCATATATGCAGATTTGTAAATTGTTTAATTAACAATTGATTCTATAATGCATTGCAGTTGCCTAGATTTCTATGAATAATTACACTATTGCTTACTGTTCTTGCAATTTCCAACTTATGTTTAGCTACTCCTATTATAAGCCTTTGTATAGTATCTATTGCTCTTTTTGAAAGCCTTGACACTTGAAGCATATATACCAACTTTGGCACTATATATATATTATTTATATATAATATCTAAGCACTTGTTGTCTTTTTGGTATTAAGTAGCCTTGCTGTAGAATGCATTAATTCTTTGGCTTTTGCTTTCACTTGGCTTTTATTAAGTTTATTATTAAGCCAAATTCTTAAAAAATTGTTATTTTGGTTTTTTCTTCTTTACAAATCTATTTATTACTTAGTTTAACCCTTCTATTTTCTTTCAGTACACTTGGATTCATTATAATAAGTTTCAATTTCTTTTCATTTATCTGAATGTTATTTAGTTTAAAGAAATCTTTAGCAATTTGTAATATATGCTCTATTTGCTCTTTATTACTTACTATCCATGTTGTATCATCTGCAAATGCTATTACTGCTTAATGTAATTTGATCTTTGTTGTGTAGTTTAATTTGTTGTTGTTTGGAATTGACACTACTGTTATAGAGACTAGACTTATGTTATTTTATACTCTTTTCAATAATAGATCATAGAATACTCTCTATATTAATAATGAGAGTACCTCTTCTTGTTCAATTCTATTATTAATTACAATTGTCTCTGTATATCTCCAGTGTGTAATTATTTTAGATTGTCTGCATTGAAATAAATTTAATATCATTGAGATTATTTTTTCTGGCAACTTAATTCTTTCTATTACTTTTTTTAAAGCAATTAATAATACTGAATCAAAAGCCTTTTCATATTTTACAAAACTAATTATAGCTCATTGTTGTTCTTTTTAGCATCCTCCATTAATGCATTTATAATATGCACTGGCTTCTTGGCTAAGTTTCCTGACAGCTCTGCAAAATTTGGTCCTTTGAGTATATTTTTTTCACGAAAAATCTTTGTTAATCTTTTGGTCAGAATTTTTGTTATACACTTCTGAAAAGTCTTTAAAAGTGCTATTGGTCTAATATTATCTAAATTATAATGCCAGTCTGTTTCTTTAGAAATTGGATATATTTGTGAAATCTTTTATTTGTTTGGAATTTTGTCTGTTTTGATACAAATTTCTGCAAAATTTCTAAAGATTTTCTGAGACTTAGATCCTGCTGCTTGAATTAAAGTATATGTAATGCCTAAGATTTCTGATACTATTTTCTTTTTAAGTCCCATTAGCATTTTATTCTATTATTCTTCTGTGATATTTTGTTTTAAATCTTGGTATCATTTTTCTTTTATTATTTTTTTCAGTTTATATATTTCTGACCAACATTCTTTACAGATCTTTTAGTTAAAATACCTTGATCTAAACTGGTTTTGATAATGTTCTTTTGTCTTTTCCAAGACTTTTGTTGATTCTATAAATAGTTTTTTTCATTCTTTTACTTTACCTATCAGTCTATCAATTTTTATTTTTTTTGATAGTTTATCTAATAAATTTATTAACATTTTGTCTTGCTTTTCTTTGATCATTTGGCATCATTTTTCTATGTTTTTTTTTTAATTTCTTTTCTTTTTTGGTTATCTAATTCATTGGTCCTTCTTGCATGAAGTATCTTCCACCTACTTTTTAAATCCTCAATAAGTTCACAAGACCAACTTTCCTATGCCAAATCTATGTACATTTCATGTTGTTGATTAATAAAAATGATTTCTTTATTTAGATTTTTTATGTAGTCTTCTAAGTAACCTAGTTTGATGTTTTTTATTCCAATATTTATCCATCTTTCTAATTGGGTAAGTGTTTTTCCCAATTGTATTTTTTTTGTTTTCTTTCTTTTGTTGAATACTGTATTTGTTATTTTTTTTTTGGAAAACATTTGTATACTATTGTAATAATGTTATTGCTAATTATATTCTACTATTTATTTATGTTCTCTTCATTTCTAATGTTTTCATTTACTTGAGAAAACCTCTTCATATCTTGGATACAATTTTTTTTCCAGTTGCTTATTGAGATTTTGCTTATAGTTATTCTATTCTTTTTTGATTGCTTTATTATACATAATTATTGTTCTTTTGAAATTCTCTCTTCTAATTTCTGTTGTGCTGTATGATGTAATCAAGTAATCTAGCTCTATTTTTGCTACTATCACATTATGATCACTGTTTGTACAAATGTCTATTAGCTGAATTTTTGCTTCATAAAAGACCATTTGCTAGTTCTTCTGTAATCCAAATATAATTAATTCTTGACTCTGAAACTTGACTTGAATGGTCATTAATATGTTAATGAATCTCTTGTGATTTAGTTATTATAGAGTTAGAGAGTTTTATATTATTAAATAATACAGTGTCAGTATGTCTATTGAATATACTATTAATTGTTACTGTAATATTGAATATAAAGTTGTTGTAATATTTTTCAATCTGTTGGGTAATATGTTGAAATAATGCATGTTTGTTTTTATTTTTTTTGAATATAATATAATGTTTTGTAATGCTTATTCATTGTATTAATAGTATTAGAAAGTTGGTTATTATCAATATCTAGCTGAATAAGAGATGTAATAAGATAAGATATTGTTTGTAAGATAGTTATATAATATTCAATAAATAGACTAAAGGTCAATTTTATAAAATACATGTTCTAGTGATAAACAATTGTTATATTTTGTATGATGCTAATTTAAAAGTTTTTATGATTAACAAACTATATAGTGTAATTGTAATATTGATTAAAATAGCTACAAGAATTTGTATAAATTATGAATCTGTTTCTAATTGATAAGATATTGTTAGTTTTTTTTTATTATGTCAGTTTAGTAACATATAATTTTCAAATATAATTAAATATTTTTATAAAATTTTAGTAAAAAAATTGGTAATTATTAGTGTTGTTTCTTTTAATAATATAATATAAAATCTTATTGTTGTTATTAAATCTGTTAGTATATAGCCTTGTAATGTTGTATAGATATTAATTTGTTCTTATTAGATATTATTAATTGATAAACTGTTATATTAGATTAGTAAGTTAAGTTATAATTGTATAATATCTAATATTAAGTTATTGATAGTTTTAAAGATTATTTCTATAATAATGCTAGAAGATTTGTTAGATTAGAGCATAGTAGTCAGTTTAGTTAATGTCTAAGTGCTTGGTAAATAATACAATTGTTGTGTTAAAAACTATTTAAATATAGTTTATGAAAATAGTGTAATGTTGGTAGGATATTAAGTAGAGTTTTGTTTTAAAAGATTTACTTTGGTTAAGTTGAAAGTTAGTATAGTTGTTTGTTCTTTAGTATTATTGTTAAGATATAGCTAGGTTGCATTTCAATTAATTTGTGATAACAATAGAATGATATTTCTTATTACTTTATCACATCAGTTACTTACTTCCATATGCATCCAGGATCATGTTTTTTACAGCTAACAGGATAATTATTATTCACAGATATATTGTATTATTAACTACAGATATACTCAGATGTAATTCTTTGTATTAAAATTTTATTGTATCTTACCTAAGAGAAACAATAATAAACTGAAATACTTCAAATTAAACTATTGACTACTGATCATCACTATGTAATAAATTAGTTTTATTGTTATTGTCTACTATCCTTAAGTATAATATAACAAAATCGAACCAAAAACTTTTGAAAGCTTATAACACTGTCATGTGCTTGATCATATGACCTACCATTACTTTGCAGAAAAGGGTGTTATAATTAGAGATTAGACAGTATACAAGTTGCATATTATTTTATTGTGCATGTTACACAGGCATGTTTTAAGATTGCATAATGTAATTTTCATAATTCAGGCTAGCTGATATAATTCTGGCTAACTTTATAATTTAGGCTTGAATTAGCCAATCAGAAATTATTTCAGATTGACTTTAAAGAAAAAAACACAACAGATTTGCAAAATTATATAATCTTTTTGAAATTAAAATTACATGTAATTTTTAAATAAATAAAATTTGCAAAAATATTTATAATGCTAGCATTAAAAATGTATAAAAATTACAATTCCAAACATAATGATGGGTATTTATTAGTGCTAGCTAAACTTTTGTAATATTGGTAAAATTATCATATAACAATGTACTAATTCAATGCAAAGTTACATTACAATTTCATAAGTTACAATATAATTTACATAAAATATAACAAATTAATTTATATAATACATCTTTATCTGCATTATTTTATTAATAGAATTGATAAGAATAGAATCATTACCAAAAAAAGGTTTATTTTTTTTAGGTTATAGTTAGGATTTTGCCATTAGATTGGCAAAATTTTACAAGAAAATTATGAATTTTTCTAATCATGTTACCTTATATCTAATCTTGAGATTTGATTAGTCTTAAGGATAATGAGTTAATAGATTTTATCATTAATAATTTTGATCAAACTTGCAGATTATTTTACTACATTTAAAGTTGTTTTATTCTAGATCTGGCCAAATGATCTGTAAATTTGACCAGAATTATTAATAATGAGTTCCTTTATTTACCTGATGATGCAAATTTACCAATATGCATAAAAATAGTAAAAAACACAAAAACAATGAAAACTGATGTCTAAACTACCCTTGGAGCACATATGAAGTAGATGTTTTATATATTAATACAAACCTTATGAGCAAAAGTCTCTAAAGATTGAGAATATGCATGTTGCATATGCTGTATAGTAGATTCAAAAATTCCATCTCTAGTTACAATGTGTATTCGATACATGTATATACAAGTGAACATTGTATATAACTAAATAAAACATTAAACAGAAGTTCAATAGAAAATTATTTTAAAATAGACACTGTTCTAACCATTTTTTCAAACATGCAACTAAACAAATTTGATATTAATGACATCTTTTTTTTATAAGATCTTAATTAAACTTTTTATATATAGATAACTATATAACTAATCTGATTATATAATTGGAGCCTCTTTATGCATATGATTATTTGAAAGGTAAACAAGGTTTGTATTATTATTAAATTTATATCAAATGTTAATAGTTAATTTTAAAAGTTGATGCTACCATTAGAAACATTAAATTATCAATATTAAAAATATAAATACAATATCAAAACATAGTATTGATTAAGATTAGGTTAATGAAGAAGTTTAATATATTTATTATAGAATTTATTATCAGATAAAACACCTACAAATAGTATTAATAGTATAAATAATATTCAACTTCCAATGCTATGGCAAGAAGTTTCAGATTATGTTCACTATTACTCTTATAAGTACAACAAAGTTAATATAGCTCATAATGATTATTATACAAAAAGTTATTTAGAAATATACAACTATCTTATAATAGAGACAATAATAGCAATCTAGTTTAAAATAGAAGCTAATATACAAGGCTGTACTGGCAGTAGAAGTAAATTAATTTAAGATATGTACTATTAAAATTTTGAATCATAAAGTTAAAATTTTTTAAAAAAATTAATAACAAGTGTATCAAATATGAGAGATTATTAGGATTTCTAATTTGTTTTAACCAACTTAAGAATATTATAAATATAAAAGGCATTATTTTATAATGACCTATCACTATAGTAACCTTATGATCGACCAATCAAAATTAAACACATAATTTATACAGGAACTGTACTAAAATTGTTTATTAAACTTTGATCAAAGATATTTCAGCAACCAATCAATCAAATTTAATGAAATTTTTGAGATATCTTTGATCAAAGTTTGGTAAAAAATTTAAAATATATATTATATAGAAACTGTGTTGAAATTATTTACCAAACTTTGATTGAAGATATCTTGACAACTAATTGATTAAATTTGATGAATTTTTTTATTCTAATTTTACAAAAATGTAGAATTTAAATAAAAAATTTTCATCAAATTTGATTGATTTGTTGCTAAGATATTTTTAATCAAAGTTTGGTAATAATTTTAAAATATATATTATACAGTAACTGTGTTAAAATTATTTACAAAACTTTGATCAAAGATATCTTAGCAATCAATCTATCAAATTTGATTGATTGGTTGCTAAAATCTTTAATCAAAGGTTGGTAAAAATTTTAAAGTATATATTATACAGAAACTGTACTGAAATTATTTACTAAAGTTTGATTAAAGATATCTTAGCAACCAATTAATTAAAGTTGATGAATTTTTTTATTTAAATTCTACAAAATGTAAAATTTAAATAAAAAAATTTTCATCAAATTTAATTGATTGGTTGCTAAGATATTTTTGATCAAAGTTTAGTAAAAATTTTAAATCATATATTATATAGAAACTGTACAAAATTGTTTATCATACTTTGAATAAAGATATCTTAGTAATTAATTAATCAAATTCAATAAAAAGTTTTTTATTCAAATTCAATTAATTGGTTATTAAGATATCTTTGATCAAAGTTTAATGAAAATTTTAAAACATATATTATACAGAAACTGAACTAAAATTGTTTATCAAACTTTGATTGAAGATGTTTTGACAACTAATTAATCAAATTTAATAAAATTTTTTATTCAAATTCTACAAAAATGTAGAATTTGAATAAAAAAAATTCATTGAATTTGATTAATTAGTTATTAAAATATCTTTGATTAAAGTTTGTAAAAATTTTAAAATATATATTATACAAGAACTATACTGAAATTGTTTATCAAATTTTGATAGATTTTTTTTTTTAAAAAAAAATCTTTAATGTTATAATAATAAATATATTTTTTTATTAAAAAATAATAAACTTTATTTATTAAAAAAAATTTCTATATAATAAATAAACATTAAACTATAACAATATAACAGATTTATATTCTTGTTTGACAAATATCTATATATAAAAAAACTACCCATCCATCCACTTTGTTGAATAATAAATTAGAACTATTCTACTATTGGGTTTGGATAATTGCAACTCTGTTACTTCACAATTCAATATCTTATATAATATACAATAAGTAACCTTTTTAAAAGAGGGTGTTAGATTTGGCTAGTAAGTGATTAAGGCTTTCAGTTATTTGGATTAATGAATACAAGTAGAGTAAGTCATAAGAACAAGAACTTACACAAATGATGATGTTTATTGAGATTTATAGAATTTATACTAAATATAGTGTTGGAGTTTTATTATGGATAGTTACAATATATTGAAACTGTTTATTACTAAAGCAAATAAGACATATTACTGCTTAGAGCCATTTCAGCCTTTATTTATAATTCTGAATTCATCATTTACAAATGTGACTTATTTATTAAAACTAATTAAACTATTTATATATATTTATTTAATATCTATTATTTTCTTTCTTTATTTTTTATTTATCTCTTTGAATCTGAAATGCTATTTCTAATCTTAAATGTAACTTATTGCACTTATTACATTTATTGCACTTATTGCATTTATTGCATTTTGTGTATTTTTTACATGATCAGTTATAATATTCAGTGTCATAATTTTTGGTATCATACTACTAAACTAAAGATAACAACAATTAAATATATACTAAAGAACTAACTAATAATACCAATAATGATACCAATGATGATATCAACAACAAAAAATACCCCCAAAAAAATATATAAAAGTTAATGCCAAGAATAAATAGAATAAAAAAAAAGCTTACTAAACTAAAGACATTAATAACTAAATATGTACCAAAGAACTAACTAATAATACTAATAATAACACTAATAACAGAAAGTATCTAGAAGAGAAAAACTATAAAAGTTAGTATTAAGAACAAATAAAAAAAAAGAAAAGCTTACTAAACTAAAGATATTAACAAATACATAGCAAAGAACTAACTAATAATACTAGTAATAACACCAATAATAATACTAATAATAAAAAACATCTAAAAGAGAAAAAATATGAAAGTTAGTAAAAAAACAAATAAATTAAAAGAAAAGCCTACTAAAGACATCAATAACTAAATATATATTAATGACATTAATGATAACAAGAGCTGAATAATAACATCAATGAAGATACCAATAATATAAAGAACTAACTAATAATACTAGTGATAAAAAACATCTAAAAGAGAAAAAGTGCAAAAGTTAGTACAAAAAACGAATGGAACAAAAAAAACTTACTAAAGATGTTAATAACTAAATACACACTAAAGAACTAACTAATAATACCAGCAATAATACCAATAATAACAAAAACTGACCAATAACACTAATAATAACATCAAAAATAACAAAAAACTAACTAAAAACACTAGTAATAACACTAATAATAAAAAGTATCTAAAAAAGAAAAAAATGCAAATGTTAGTACAAAGAACAAAAAAAACAAAAAAAAGCTTACTAAAGATATCAATAACTAAATACATACTAAAAAACTAACTAACAACATTAATAATAACATCAATGATAACAAAAACTAACTAACAATACTAGTAATAATACCAATAACAATAAAAAACTAACTAATAATATTAGTAATAACATAAACAATAACAAAAAACTAAATAATAACATTAGCCAATACTAATAATAAAAAACATCTGAAAAAAATAATACAAAAGTTAGTATAAAAAACAAATAGAACAAAAAAAAGCTAACTAAAGATATTAATAATTAAATATGTACCAAAAAACTAACTAAAGCCATTAATAATAACAAGAAATACTAATGACAACAATAATAACAAAGAACTAACTAATAATACTAGCAATGATACCAATAATAAAAAGTATCTAAAAAAGAAAAAATACAAAAGTTAGTACAAAGAACAAATAAAACAAAAGAAAAACTTACTAAAGATATCAATAACTAAATATGTATTAAAAAACTAACTAATGATATCAGCAATAATATTTATAATAACAAGAACTGACTAATAATACTAATAATAACACTAATGATGACAAAGAATTAACTAATAACATTAGCAATGATACTAATAATGAAAAACACCTAAAAGAGAAAAAGTGTAATAATACAAAGAACAAATAGAATAAAGAAAAAGATGTTAATAACTAAATATACACCAAAGAACTAACTAATAACTTTAGTGATAATACTAGTAATAATACTAATAATAACAAAAACTGATTAATAGCATCAGTAATATTATTAATGATAATAAAAAGCTAATTAATAACACTAACAACAACACCAATAATAAAAAGCACCTGGAAGAGAAAGGTATAAATGTTAGTAAAAAGTAAAAAAAAAATAATAAACAATGAATGTTACATGATTATTTAGAGTCTGGGTCATTTTACTGACAATCATTTTTTTGACACCTTAATTTGCCAACAATTTTTTTGCTAAAAAGATTATTTTATAGACATTTATTTTGTTGACAATTAATTTTACCTACAAGGTAAATTTA